>BJBW01000086.1:30294-83907 GCA_004320125.1 Scolopax mira | reverse complement strand
GCTGCCCAAGGAGGTGGTTGAGGCACCATCCCTGGAGGTGTTCAAGAGACAAGTTGACATGGTGCTGGGGAATAGGGATTAATGTTGGGTTGGTGTTGTTTTGGGTGTGGTATGTGGTTTGTGTGGTTTTTTTTTTTCATTTGTGGGTTGGTTTTGTTTGTTTGTTTGTGTTTTTTTCATTGGTTGGATTAGATGATCTTAAAAGGTCCCTTCCTGAGTAGAGCCTGCTGCCACTGGAAATTCCTGGCAACCCCTTGGCAGGAGGATAAATTAAGAAAACACTAACTAACTTAAAATATGGCAAAGCAAAGAGGAAAAGCCATGTATTTCATTTTCTTTATTCCATCTATGAGGATTTGAGACTTTGGCTTGGGAAGGAATGAAAAATTGTTCCGAATGCTTCATTTTGACAACACTGAAGTGAAACCTTTTGGCTGCTTGAAGAGTCGGTTGGTCACTCTTTTTTTTTTGTTTTTTACATGAACAGTTATGCAGGCTGTGATAAGCCTGTGAAGGTTTTGGCACCATCAGATCTGAATCTATGTTGGAAAAAGGATTTCCAGTTGTAGTCAGGTGCAGTGTCAGCCGCATACCAGTAGAAAAGGAGGAGCCATGGGACAGGGGCATGACTTTCTCCAAAGAGTGCCATGAAGACTGTGATAAGATTAGGAGTAATCTGATGAACATTAAACAATGGAGGAGGAATGTGCCTAGGAAAAGTTTGATAGTGAGGTCTAATAGTAAGAAGGAGATTACCCTGAAATGATAAATACCTCTGTACTATAAATTGATCTGGAGGAGGAGGAGAGGGTGGTGAGGGGTTTCACCCATTCTCTCATTCTCTCTCGTTTGATTTGTAGTTTTAATGCAAATAACATAATATCTATAAACCCTCTCTCAGAATCTCTTCTTCCATTCCTGACTCTACCTGAGAAAAGCCCTCAAAGTAACAGAAAACCTTAGACAAAAACATTCAGGAATGGGTGGCATGCAATATTTTTATATAGATTTTGGTCCTGTTAGTTATCTTATTTAAGAATAAACTGGGTGCAGCAGGGAGGTCAGCAAGAGCTGTTGTTAATAGCCACTCTCTTTCAAGACACATGTAAAAAACCCCAAATGTGTTCCTTTTATGAAATATATAGCTGAAATGATAAGAGCTGCTATCCAAATTGCAAGTGGTATAAAAGGTGGATCAGATATTTGAGCTATGGGAAGAGAAGTGTGACCAGAGAAGACAGTAACTGAGTGTAAGCACAGGAGGCCAATACAGAGCACAGCAGGGAGCTGTATCATTTTGTGCAGAAAAGCCACAAAAATATCACAGAGGCAGATAAAGGAGGATGTAAGCAAACATCAAAGCACCACTTTGGAGAGTTTTAGGGGAAATGAGCCTGAGATAGCGAATGGGAGATGTCCCCTTTGTTCCCCTTCTGTGTTCAAGAAAACAGGCTTTACCATGGCTTCCATTTTCAGTTCTTCTAAGGAGAGAGAGATGTCCCCTGTAATCACCTTGCTGTGTGTCCTGCTTCAGGACAGGCAGACTGAGAGGGCATGGCAGCAGAGGGGTGCTGCAGGGCAGCCGGGGCACTCATTTTCTCTCTACCCTCTACACAAAATGTTCATCTTTCAAGCAGTGGGTCACACTTCCAGCCCGGGTCTGTGCAGAAAGGTTGCTTTCTCTGGAAATGGGAAGAAACAAGGTTCCACCAATTATTAGCAAGAAGATAGGGATGTTCTTAGCAGCATTTTTGGCAAAAACTTGGGAGAATGAAAGGCTAAAATTAGGCAGTGAAGTAACCTCTGCTACGAAGAGCTCCCTCAGCTTATGCCTGCAAAGTGGGCTTTCTTTCGAGCACATTTTGATTGCTTTAAAGTCATGCACTGTGTGTGCATGGTACTTTTTTGTGAGGCTAAGCTCTCAAAGTGAGCAGCTGAACAAGGCTTTGCAGTCTGCAGGAGTGGCCAATTTCCCTGCGCAGTGACAAGTCTGGCTAAATGTATCATGGGACTGTGCAAAACATGTGCGGAGCCACAGTCTGACCCACCACGAAGCCTGGAGAGGGGCAGAAGACCCTGTACCACAGCCCCCTGGTGCCTATTAGAGGCAAAGCTGCTGCACTGGCCGGCAGGACAGCTGGGGAGGATGAGCTCCCCTACAGCTTGAGGAGCCCTGCTAGTGGTCCTGGAGGACTCCTAGTACTTCTTCTCCTAGACCTTTCAGGGAAATGAGGTGGGCAAGGGATTGAAAAGCCAAAGCTCTGGGAGATGGTAAAGCACGTGGGATATCCTCTCCCTGGGCAAACAGACGTGATGTCCACAGTTACTTTTTGATGCAGTCCTGAGTCAACTGCTCTAGACAATCCTGCTTTAGCAGGGGAGTTGGACTAGATGATCTCTAGAAGTCCCTTCCAACTCTGACAATTCTGTGATTCTGGTAGGCATCAGCGCTTCAGAGACCTACAGAACCAAACTCCTGTTTTCCTTCTCTTATTCTTTAAAGACAAAAATAAAACAAGCTTTCCCTTCTTCATGATCTAGGGAAACCTGTAGAAAAGGACACCAAGGGAGAATGGCTGCCTTCTCTGGGACGGGAGGCAGGATTTCTAGCTGGGGGGTGTGTGTGGGGTGGGAGGCAGCTGTGGGGTACAAAGCCTCATTGGAGCCATGGCATGCTGCTGGGCTGGGGCTGCCCCCCAGCACCTTGCTCTCAGGCTGCCCGTGTCCCCCCCAGGCTGCCTCCTCTCACCCCGTCTCTCTCTCTCTCTCCGCTCGTGTGGAAGCCCCTGCCACAGGCGATAAACCCATTAGCCCCCGAGTGCCCCACAGGCAGCCCTGCCGGCCTCCCCCCCCGACGGCAGCTTCCTGCACATGGCCATCACCAGCCCCCTAGGCAAGGCAGGGAAGGGGCTCAAGCCTGACTTGGGGAGTTTCTGGGTGCAGCAAGGAAGGATGACAAAAAAAAAAAAAATAGGGGTGAGACTGGAGAGGAGAAGGAAGAAACAAACTTGTCCTGCTCCTGGGCTGCTGGTGTGCAGAGTGGAGGTGGGTTTCCCATCATGGCCCCTCCAAGAACCAAGTGGGCTGCTTCACATTGTTCCTGCCCAACAAGCCAACACAGAGATCTCTACCAGAGCCAGTCCTTTTAGACCACTTGACTGCTGTTTGCCTCCATAGCCCACCACTTCCTCCCCCATGGGAAGGGGAGCAGCATCCTCGGAGCACCTCAACATCTTTGGGAGCTTAGTTTGGAGGCCCTTGTTGTTCACTGCAATCCTGGTCTGGCTGGAGGACAGGATGGGTAACGGAAGCTGGTGGTGCTGCATCTGACATCCCGCGGGATGGGAAGCTTGATCTGAACCAAAGGGGCCATTTAGTGTTCTGAATTATTGAGTGCTTTGCAACGAGGAGGAGCTGAGCAAGCCAGCTGAGGTCGGGCAACCTGCACTCCGCTTTTAGAAACACTTGCTGACTGGGGGCCAAAAAACCATCCCTTCATTCCAGCAAAGCCCTAGTGTGCAGGCTGGAGCCCCCCGTAGTGAGGTGTGAACGTGGGGGCCAACCGGAGGCGATGCTGGGAGACTTGCTGGCGGCCGGCTGGATGGTGGGAGCAATGGAGGTGAGGATGAGCCCTCCCTCCGGGGCTGGGGAGAGCAGGCTGGGCAGCGAGCTGTGAGCCCGCTGCTGGTGCTTAATATTTATTAATGACTTGGAAAAGTGGGGGAAGCAGTGAAGCAGCAAGTTTTGCAGATGGCATGAAATTATTTAGGTTAGAGAAGACTGTGCAGGCACCCGGCGGGACTTACCCGAGGTAGGTGATGGGGGGGCTGGTGAACCTCACTGTTGACAAACACTGCAAAGAAGGCTGCCTCCCTGCCACCGCCGCCTCGCTGGGTTCTCCATCGACCGCAGCCGCCGGGGTGACGGTCGGGGGAGGCTGGGTGTCACCGCACACAGTTCAGTGGGAACATCTGCTCAGTCTGCAGCAGCCGTCTCAGAAGAGAACAAAATGGCTGGCTATATAAAGAACAGGATTAAAAAACCCAAACAACCCATGCTGAAAATACCACCTTTCTGCTGTCTAAGCAGAGCAGGTGAATTATGGGCTAGACTCATCCTCTTGTTGCACAAGTAACGTAGATGAAGAACGGAGAGCAAAAATGGGCAAAGAAAATGATGGATGCAGAGAGACTGAAAATAGTGGCTGTTTTGTTCCAACCTGTATGAGGAGGATTTTAGTGAGGTGCTTTTAAGAAAAAAAAACACAAATAAGTTTCTCCTCCTAACTGAGCCAGCATCAGAGACACCCACTAGCACTGATGGACAAAATGGTTAATGGGAGCAAAAGACTCTTTTCAGTTGTGCATGATCAACCCTGGGGATGAGATGGTGCAAGATAGATCATGCACGCCTGGAGTCCAGTGTGATTCATGGTAGGACTGGACATGCAGGTGAATCACAGAGACATTCATGTTTTGTGTTGGCATGGCAGGTACTGGGGTGCAGCTCCTAAGAGCTGCCCCAGGGTCTCCCTGCAGCGTTTCCCCAAGGCAAGGTAGCAACCACAGTGTGAAGGTGGTGCTGAGCTGGGAGGGCAGGTGCAAGGCCACCAGCCAGCATGTGAGAGCCATCCCCACCTCTGGCTTCTCCACAAAAAGGAGACTGAAGTCCTGGGCTGTGCTACCAATGTAAGCTGGGGGAAAGAAACAGAGAAGATTGGGGCTTACATCGGGATACCTGCTAATCCCTGCCTCTCCACCTACCAGTCAGGACTGAGGTTCAGTCTTCTCCCTGCTGCAGGGTGGCAGCATCTCTCTGCACGGGGCTTTGGATGCCTGGTGCAGATGGCTGTAGGATAAACACATCGTGCAGAAGTTGGGCCTTAGCAGCTAATGGAGAAAATCCTGAGTTTTCAATAGCTCGTCTCAGAGTCCCGTATATTTGTAACACTGAAAAGGAGTCATTTCTCACCCAGGATCTTCACACTGTGGGGCTGTGAGCGGCATTTCGTCCCTTGCACGGATCTTTTTCACCTCTCCAGAGCAAGGCAAGGGGGGTCATTGCCCATCACGGGTGCTCGCTGCTACTGCTCGCTGCTACTGCTTCATAAAATTCTCTTAGAGTGGTTAAATCACTCAAGCAAGACAAGCCTTCGCCTCTGATAGAGTTAGGAAATGTGACCTAGTTAAGCCCAGCCGTTTCTGCGTGCGACGAAATGGAAGTGACTGGCACTCGCCGAAATTTGACACTAGAAATTGGGCATTTGCTGCTCTCCCGGCCATTGACAGCCCCACTGTGAGGGGCTGTGGGCTGGTAGACGAATGAGAAGGCACCCTGCCACTGCAACCCTGCCCCAGCCTTCCTCATCCTCAGCACCGCGGCTGCCCTGCCAGGCACCAGGGACCCCTTCAGCCCTGGCCATCCCCCCCCCACACCTCTCTCTCCTCCGTGAAATCCAATTAAAGGGTGAAATGAATTTTGGAGTCACAGCTAGGGGCCGGGAAATGACCATGCACAGGGAGGGGAAAAAAAGGCCTGTCTCTTGGTACCAGACTCTGGTCTCATTTTAAGCCCAGCCCCACTGAAAAGCTGCTGCTGCCGTGGCTGCAAGGGAGCTATAAACGCACCATGCAATAACGTTATGGCTTTGATGGATGCTGTAAAGCCTTTGAATTGAATACCTTTTTTTTTTTTTTTTGCTTTTACACTGTGGCCTTGTACCTTGCAGCCTCCCTTGTTGTAATGTGCCGGTTTCTTTTGTAACTCAAATCCTGCCCCCTCCTCTCTTCCTCTCTCTTTTAATGGGAAGAATACTTTCATTTGCAGCCCCTTTCCTGGAGGAAAAAAGAAATGCTCTACCATTTGAGGGAAAAAAAGCCGTTCTCCTCTCCTCTTGCTGCTCCCAGGGCAGGTTTATGCCTCTCCAACACTGATTAGTACAGAGGTGACCAGAAAGGAGCTCCAGTGCAGGCTGCTCAAGTGCCTAGAGCTCTTCTCTTGGAGAGGGACTGGCCTTGTGGGGACTGCGGGCTCCTCTTGCCTCTGCATAAGGAAAGAAATTTCTTGGTGCTGAAAGTCATTGGTTTTGGCATTTTCTTCCTCAGAAATAATGTCCCTTTTGACAGTGTTACGCTTGGGGCAGTCCACTTGAATGCACTGCTGATGTCTTGGACCCTCCAAGGGGCTGTTGAGAGGTTGGGAGTGCATGGCGATGTGACCTCAATTTGCCATTTTAGGAGTGCTGTGCAGACAGCTGGACTGGCTGATGCAATGGATCCTTTCCCAGAAGGATCCCCTCCATCCTCCCTCACTTCTCAGCAGCTCTCCTCCCTCTTTCCCTCCTCGGTTCTTTTCCCCCTACATGCCCTCAGGCTGTGGACCTCACCGCTGCCAGTTAGGACGGAGGCCAAAAGCACACAGGGGTTTGCAAAGCAATTAGGCTCAGAGGAGAAAATATCCCTGAGGGCTATTAAAGTTGCAGGCGCAGCCCCTGGCTGGAGGAGTTTCTACACTGTGGACCTGCCAGAGGCTGGGAGGGTCCTCTGGGGAAAATCACACTGTGCCTCCCCTGGCCTTTCTGTGCTTTTTCCTTAAACGCCTGCCCCTGGCCACTGCTGCAGACAGCATACCAAGCTGGATGCCCACCAGCCTGGTGAAGCGTGGTCATTCTTAGGTCTTGCTCTCCTGCAGTTTTCTGATTTTGTTCACCCTCCTCCTTGGTTCCCTGCTGGGGTGACTTCTTCCCTCTCCCACTCTCCCCTGGCCCTGTTCTCACCTTACACGATTTGTCTCAACGTTCAGTCCTTGCTTGGCTTCAGCTGCGGGTGACTCATTCTCCATGCCTTGCTTCAGTTCCACCTCTTGGCTGTTTCTCGGACGTCTGCTCTGTGCTGCATCCTTCAAATGTAGCCTGCCTGGAAACGAAGCCCTGCTCTGTCCCCTGACACAGCCCCTTTGCACCAAAAGCTTGCCTTCCCTGGAGAGCTGAGGCATCTCCAAGGGCACAGTGGGTTCCCCCAGTAGTGCCATCAACACCAAGGCACTGGTACAACTCTCTTCTCCTATCCCCAACCAAAAGGTCACTTTAACTATCTATCTCCCAATCAGCCGAGAGTCACAAGAGTAGGAGAGGGTTGCAGCAGCACAAGCTCCAGCTATGCTTGTTGGGCTATCCCTGGGTAGCCAGTTACGGAGATTTTCAAGCCTCATTGGGTGTAAGGAACCATGCACGGCCAGCTACTCACTTGCCCTGATGCCTCATGGCTCCCTTCCTGCTCCTGCACCCATGTCCTGAACGTGCCTTGCTCCGCACACTCTGCCTGCCTTTTCATCACCTGCCCTGCTGCAGAGTGGCACAACTTCTCCAATTAATTCCCTCCTCATGGGAGGAGAGGGGGAGAGAGAGCTACTTTGTGCTACCAGAAGCTCTTCAGAGAAAAAGGGCTGCCCCATCCCTGTTTGTTTCACAAACTGGGTCCCCCAGAGACCCCCAGTTCCTCAGAGCACTGCGCACAGGGAGCTGACTGCAGGAGGGTACATTCGTACCCAAAAAGATGGAGTAAGAGTATAATTTCTTTTAGTCTGACTTCCAAGGTTGCTTCCATCTAGGGCTTTGGAGTAAGATATAGCTGGACAGCAAGGGTGTAAAATCTAACAAAATTAGAAGGCTGAATTTCAGGCCAGTATCCTCACACGAGACAAAACTTGATGAATGTGTTTTCTTTCTTCCCTCCTCTCCTTAAATGAATTCAGACCAGGCCAATGATTCCTTCTTGGTGAGGGATTTCTGAGGTTCTGACTGCATGGAAAGTTTGACTGGCGTGGGTGTGCAGCCAATTTTTGAAGACGGCATTTGTTGAGGGTTTGCTCAGTGCTTGGAGCATAAAACTGAACTAAACATATACATTCCGCTGCTGTGCTAAGAGTAAGGGCTTTATGTGCATACTGTCCACACACAGAGGAAGGACTCTGCTGCTGCAAAACCCAAACCAATTGGCCAAATTAAATACAAAGATACGCACTTAAGAAACTTCCGTGCAGATTTGCAGTTGAGTAACATTTGTGCTGGGATAAAACCCAGGTGCATTTCCGAGTGAAGGCTTCCACAGCTTTTTAATGTCAACAATGAGTCCTTTTATGGGTGCCTTTCCCCTTGAAGCATCTCCAAATGCTTTGTAGATCTGTGTGTATTTATTATCATTCGCCCAGCAAGGAAGGAGAAGCTCTGGGGTGGGATGTAGCAGCCATTCTGTGTTATCTACAGGGTCCTTGGGCTCCTTCTCCTCCTTTCAGGGCCCTGCAGGGCACACACAGCACTGTTAGCTCTCTCTAGCGTCCTCCTCCAGCCTCCTTCCCCTGCATCTCTCTTGACTTTCTCCATATTCCTTCTTGCATCCCTTGCTCCTGCTCTTGCCCTTCTGTGCTGCATTTCTTGTGCCCGGACGGCCCTCCCTGCTCTTGTCTGTGCATGCACTGTTCCTCTTCCTTGGCAGCCCTCCGCATAGCTGTCCTTCTGAAGCACTCCCCCCTTCCTTCCTCTCCTCCAGACTCCTCCGCACTTGAACTCTTCACTTTCAGTTGAATTTGCATGCCATGCCTGTTTTAGCTTGCATGCTGCCTGGGACGGCCAAGATGTTTTATCTGCAGTGACAAATTGCTGCGTGAAGTTACAGTGCTACATGAAAAGAGCAATCGCCCTCACGGTATTGCAACCTGGTGGCCGTGATATGCCAGGGAGAAGAAGGTTAAAGACAACAAAGGTGAGTGCTGATGACTAGATGATCTTGAAAGGTCCCTTCCTAGGTCCCCCAACCTAGGTGATTCTGTGATTCTATAATATGTTAAGGTCTGAAAGCAAAGAAACATACTTAAAAGGCTCACTTATCTAATGCTTTGCATCTAGGCACTTTCTGAGATCATCTGTCCATTCCCAGACTCTTGTCACAGGCAGAGGAAGGACAAACTTCCTTGCGCCTCAGGGGTGGCCAGAGCGTAATGATTTTAAGGGCCAACTAGCAAATTTCCACCAGGCTGTGGTTCCCAGCTTTCAGTTATATCAATGGTATCATTTAAATCGTCTCAAGTGAGGACTCCAATGCCTAACCTCACCCAGCTCCTATGGCCTGATTCTTTGCCATACCTCTTCACCTTAATTTTTGCTTCTGGACTAGGCTTCTTTGGGATTTCAGATGACTTTACCAGAGTGCTGCATGGAGTGCTGGGCAGTTGGCAAGCAAGCTGCCCTGATCTGCTGCTCATCGTCTACCTGGTGCTTACAAATCATATTTTCCACCCTTCTCCATGCCTTTGTCCCAAGCTTCATGTCTAGCTCTTCAACACAGAGAGTTATTTATGATGTGCTCATGTAGCACCTTGCACTGCAGGAGTGAGGTCTCTGCGTGCGTTGGCAGTAATGGTCGTATAATAAGTGATGTCCCTCAACCCTGGGCAGGAGCAGAGCTAATTACAGCCCAACAGGCAGCTTGGAGCCTTTGGCCCATTCCCCCCTAGATGTAGTGGAGAGTCTGACTCACGTGGCACGTGGCCATTAAATTGAGATTGTCCTCACCAATTTCCACAATAGCACCAGGCCTCAGCTGTGAGCTCTTCTAGTCAGCAAAACAAAGAAAACCGGATAGCTTTGACAGCTCAAAGGTAACTGAATACCATCGGTGTGAAACCTTAGGTTGTTGAATGAGCTAGATGTGTGAGGGTGGTGGGAAAGAGGAGCGAAAGGGTCCTTCTGTGTCATATTGCCAAATTACCTGCTGTTCTGGGTAGTTATGGTAGCTGTAAAGAACTGCCTCCCTTCTGTGTTAAAACAAGTTGGGATTTTTGTCCTGATGAAACCTCCTGGAAGGCAACCCCAGAAATGTACTTCTTGGACAGTCAGGACCTTCTTCTAATTTCCAGCTGAAATGTATTCCTGGCAAATTTATAGGCACTTGTTCTTGTGCCAGCACTGCCCTTTCACTCAAATAACTCTTCTCTCTTCCTGGTACTTCCCTCCGGGGTATTTGTAAGCAACAAATATATCTCTTCCCAGCCTGCATTTTGCTAGACTCAAGAAACCAAGCTCATTTAGTCTCTTCTTGTAGAAGAAAGCTCTCTCTTCCCCTGGTCATCCTAAGAGAGAAAGGCGCAGAAAAGGCAATTTTAAAATAATTCATCTTTTATATGGACATACAATATTCTGTACTTCTGCAATGGCATTAAAATCTTGCTAGTTCTATTAGAAATCCTTCATCTGACATGTCTTAGGTTCGCATTTGTCTCTCTCACATCTGCATGCTCTTGCCAGCTTACAGTCATTTGATCGGCTGGCGCGCTCAGGTCTTTCTCCTCCTCTGTCACTTCCAACTGATGAGCTCCCAGCTGGTAGCAGAAATTCTCGTTATTACTCCCTCAGGGCACGACCTCACATTTTGTACTATTAAATTTGATTCCATCTCTATTGCTTCTGTCCCTTTTTCGTAGGAAAACTGCTCTGATTAGTCACCGTATAATGCCTTAGAGACCTAAAGACATATTCACTATATTTTTATTTTTAGAAACTGTTTGCTGTTTCAGTATTTTCATTCAGTGAATGATGCTGATGTCTCTCTGTATTACCACATCTTTCTAACAGGAACTCCAGGCTGATGTGGAGAAGGGCAGGGGAAAATTGCTTCCCAGATGAAATATATGGCAAGAACAGGTATATTTCCGAACCGTTTCAAGGAAATAATTTTTTAAGTTATTTGTCACTCTGCTACACGACATGATCAGACACGCTGTCCAATCAACAGCAAACCAGAAACATACAGGTATAAAAATGTTCTGGCTTACCTAACTATTTTGTCCAAAGTGATCCAAGATTGCTGTGAGTGAATTTACTGCATCTCGGCTGCCGAGATGTAGCTCTCGTCTGCAGAGCTGTCACAGTGATGGCTCCCAGCACTTTTTATTTTTAACCATTAGGACTATTTTTATGATGTTCAAAGTACTTCAGAAACAACTGTCTTTATTGCTTAATTGTTGCGCTCAATTACTGTGGCAGTGGGCAGCTTCTGAAGATCTGCAATGGCGGTGAGAATTCATTTATTCTAACCTCTCTTCCTCAATTACAAATAACACTATGTGGAGATCATTTTACGCAGAGAAGGTCTGATGTAATTCAAAACAACCCCCCTGTCCTCAAGATACTGTAGCAGCTCTGAAGATTGTCTGACACTGCGGGTGCTTTGTAAGAAGGCACGAAGAAAATTGACACCGCAAGAGCTACTTTATAGAAAAATGTATTTCGGAAAACAGCTGGGGAGAGGTGCACACAACGGTACTGCACAATTTTATTCCCCTTGTCTAAATAGCCTGGTGTAGGTTTGTGAGGTGTTTCACAGGGCTGTGAGCTCTTTACTGGCTTTTGTGGGTGTTTGACCAGCACCTCGAGCAACGGAACTTCCTGCCCCAAGGGGAACTTTGCAAAGTCCATCTCTGCAAACGAGCCTCGAGGTTACTTTGGCTGCTTGTAAACCAGAAAAGGCTGAAGCGTGTAAGGGGCTATAGTACTGACATGGTATTAAAACCAGAGGTGGTTTCAATTTCTTCTCACTTATGCAAATGGCACACATCCCAGAGGCTCATGACAATTTGCCATGGTGGTCTCCAGATGGACAAAATTCAGTTCTCATGGAAGAACCAAATTTTCTTTCCATGCTGTGTTCTACTTCAGCTCTGAGGATCCCTTCTGTGTTGGGATGCTGTGAGGACAGGGTGTCTGAGAGGAAGATGCTTGCTGTGTGCCCGTGATACAGGCTTTATAGGCACCTCAATGCCCTGCTCAAAGAGTCAGAGAGGCAGGATGCCTATGCACCATTTCAAGCTGTGCATCATGCCCTTTTTTTTTGCCAGCAAAGACTGTATTTTCTGCCTTGTCCAGACATGCTAACGAGGCACCTGTGACATCTGACAGGGACTACCTGTGGAGAAGTGGAAGAAAATAGCAGAGGGGGAGGAAAGGTGAAGCATCATTTTGGAAGCACGAGAACTTCTGAAACATTAATCTGATGAATAACTCCCTGCCAACAGAATTTCACTAAACCACTGATCTGAATCATGTCACAGATGGCATCGTCTTCCAAAGTGTTAGCAAAACACAGGGCTCAACCTTCAGCGGCCATGCGTCGCTATTTCTGATCCAGCACAACAACACGCCCGTAAAAGAGCTTGTAACAACTGCAGCTCAGGAAAAAGAAAACAACAAAAAAACTATTTGAGGTCTGAATAGCTGGCTTGCAGAAGGAGAATTGCCCATTTTGCTCAGTGCAGCAATGAAGATGGGCTCATAGGATAAAGAGTACCACATGCCCTGATTGATAGACTGTGAGATCTGCTTTGATGCCTTTTCATAGGTGTAAAATCCCGACCGGCATTTCTAAGTGGAAGGTGAAGTGCTAGGCTTCATAAAATAGGACCAGTTGTCACACAAGCAGAAAGAAGAGGAAGAGATGGCATATCAACTGAGAGCCTCCATTTACGCTGTTTCATGGCTACAGAAGAATTTAGGCTCGAAGCATTGCTTTAAATATTAAAACCAGTGCTCCCCTGATGCCAGGATGGATAAACAGTAGTGTTCTTGGGCACATGATCTCTGCTACCAGAAGCTACATCTTTATTATCTCAGCCTAAGATCTTTTTGGCACCTGAATTTGGTGCTTATCCTGGCCAAGTCCCAGCTTCTCAGTAAGAAGAGATTACTGGTCCCTACCACCCTACACAGGATTTCCATGCAGGAGGACATGCTGGCTCCAAGTGAGAGCTGTGTTTGCCCTGAGTGGTTGCTCATCCACATAGTCAGAACCCTGAGGAGAGCCACAGCACACCTCCAGGCAGCTCTAAAATAAAAGCACCTCTCCTGAGGAGCCTGGGGTCTGGCAGCCTGATCTCATCTGGAGTTTCACAGCAAGCAGAGCTGAGATTTCTATCCCTCCAGTTTCTCAAGGAAGGACAGGCTTCCCAAGGACACTGACACCTGTCTCCTGGGCCATACTCTGGCATCTGGCCCAGAGCTACCACTGAGAAGTCTTTACAAAAGATGTCCAGCTTCTGTTAGATGTCTTTCACCACCCCACCCCCCACACCCCCCCCCAGCACAACACTGCTAAAAGAACAATGCTGAGGATTGCAAAAGCAAGCCCTCCACAAGCAGGAAGGCAATGGAGGAGAGCCAGAATAATGGTAGCTTTGTGCAGTCTTATTTTGGTGTCTATGAATGTCTAACTGGAGCCCTGCCTCAGTGCACAGACTGCAGCTGGAGAGGGGCTGCAACATAAGGATGGAGGAGACTTTGTTGGAGAAGCTGGAAGGCATGTAGTCATTCAAGTGGAGGCAAAAGGAAGAGACTGTCTCATTGGCAAGACACCAGAGTGCTGTCCCAGAGAGCTGGACTTCTTCCCTGCCTGTGCTGCCACATGCTTGTGGGGTATCATGGACATCACCTCAACAAGGTGTTTGCAGGTATTCACTGCCTCTGTGTGCTCTGGTTGCCCAGTGCCCACCTTGAAATCCTAGGGGTGCTGACCTCAGCAGTGATGGAGATCAGCAAGTGTCCTGTTCTGAACCTTTGCACGTTGTGCTAACGTGCTCGTCCCTGGGTAGCAGACCCTGGGCAGCTCAAAGAGAGTATTGGAAATGACTGCCTCTTCCATCAGGTGGTGAGCTGGTGGTACAAACACAGGAGTTGCTGTAAGCACTTCAGCATTCTAACGGTGTTATTGAAGAACCTAAGAGGAAATGAATAGGGCCAGAGTAACCAGATTTGAATAGCATGCAGTACAAAAGGCTGAGGAATCCATCAGCCCGAGGCAAGACCTCTCACAGAAGATGTCAGCTCAGCCAGTTAAAGTCAGGCAGCGTTAGAAGAAACTGAATGTAATGCCAACCTGCATAATAGACGCTGCTACCACCTATCACAGTAATGAGATTTTATAAAGAAAAGCCCATCTCGGTGGCTTCCAGGAGGATTTACTTCAGTAGACAGCTGGGTACCTGGGCTGATTAAACACAGATACAAGTCTGAGCAACTGGAGCAACCTGTCATGTTTTACTGTACGAAGACAATTCTAGATAAAAAAGATGCAGCAAACACATCCAGCCCATTTTTAGCTCATCTCTGAATGTATCCCCACTGTGGGATAACTAACCATTTAGTCTGCAATGAACATAGTGTGTTAGGACCCATTAGCAGTCCTTCCATGGGAAAGGGACCCTGCTTGGTTCCCAGGAATGGGAGTAGCATCTTGCATCCTCTGCCATGGAACAGCAAAAGGCAGGGTGCATAGAATTGCCGTCACCAATCCCACAGGCTGATGGAGAAAAGCAGGACAACGACACTTCCTCTTGCTTAGAAGACAGGAGCTGCCACGGTGCTTGCTGTGTACCGGAAGAGGACGTGGAAGCAGGACTTGGCCATGAGTCTCTCCACGCTTGGCTCTGCACGCAGTACAGCTGCGATACTTCACGGCTGGCAAGGGCTGCAGGCACAGCCCCATCCCTCCCAGCAATACGTTGGTGAGGTTCTTATACCACCTTCTTGGTTTGAAAATCAGCTGCTGCCAGTCTCAGCTGGGAGACTGCCAGCTGGAGTTGGGGCTACACTTACAATTTTGATCTGCGATTGCCTGGCGACTTGTCAAAAGCAGTGAGACTCATTGGGGAAGGAGTGAAACCTTGCAGACACTGGGCTTGTAGGCAGGGAGCTCCTCAGACCTTATTTCTCCCCACAGAAAGATTTTGTTTGACTCTCGGAATGACCTGGGTCACAGTTCCCTTCCTCAGAACCCCAGAGCCTCCCTGACAAATGGTGTCAGATCTCAGCAAAAGAGTTGCTTCTAGAACCAAGGTTTTTGAAATGTCCTACTTTACAGCCAGGGCTCAAGCAATGGTGAGACAATCTAGTTAAAAGAAGGGGACAATGCAATTAAGAGAAGGGATGTCAAAGACAGGAAAGATTTAGACCTCTCTCCTGGTGAATCTTTGTAAAGCTGTGACTGAGGCAAGGCTGTGATTCCTTAAATGACCCAACACCTGGAAGCCACTGGCAGGCTCATAGCACTAGCAAAATGGATATTTCTGTCCTCCCCAGTCCTACTAAACAAGCAAAGACAGAAAAAAGCATGATCCAAGGAACAGCGTCCACCCTCCATTTCTATGCAGTATGGATTTAATTACACTCAAAGGATCTGATGACAAATTAGGGCCCAGTCAGTATGCTTTGAAGTCAACCAAAAAGATTCCTCTTGACTTGAATGGGCATTGTCTGAGGACCACAAGCTGCAGGACCAAATCTCAATCGCTGTGATCCCATAAAGGACTCCATTAAGGGATGGCTTTGCCTCTGTAAGAAGCCATTGGTTTCAGAGCCAGAAGAACCGAGAGCCCATGGCTACCAAAATCGGGAGCATGGATTTACCAAAATCCCATACTATGGTGATCAAATTCACATCTGATCTGTAGATGAGTTGCATGCTGATCCATACTTCTCACCACTTACCCACACACCATTCTGTTGTGTTCCTAGGAAGTAACCTTCTAGGACTACTATTTTTCCTAGTTGTAAAATGGGACCAGGTTGTCAAGTCAGGCACTAGCTCAGAATCTGGCCTCTTTTCATCTTTTTTTCCCCTTCATCTAGAAGAAATGGCAATCTACACTAATTTTTAAAACTGGCAAAGCTATCAAATCAGATTCAATTAGGCTCTTTCCACCCCTTGCACATGCCTGAAATAAAACTTCTGTTATTGGAGTTTAGCTGACAGTGCTTTTGTGCAAGAAAGGAAAGGCTCCAGTTAGTATTTCTGTAACTGAAGCCATATGGAATTGAAACTTGTTGAATCAATAATGAAACATGTCTGTGACACAGAACAGTTTTGATTCCAAGATATACAATGGACCGTTTGCAAAGTCACGTTGCTGGTTAAAACTACATTTCTTTTAAATTGACAAATAATTTAGGGAGTCAGCTGCTTAGGAGGATATGGTCTAGCTGATTGCCTGAGAAAGTTTTTAGAAATCCTGAAACAAGCCAGAGGTTCTCTGCTGACTTGCTTTCATAATACATTTAACTACAAATGCTTGCCAGCCATTTAGGCAAGTTGTTTAAGACATGTCAAGAGACACGAAGAGTAAAACCTCCTAATTTCCCATCCATCCTTCCCAACATATGCTGCACTGAGAAGCAGGTGAGTTGCTAATGCAGATTAAGTTGTCCTTTGAGGAGCTACTGCAATTAATCCACCAGTAACCCCTCAACAAAGAAATATTTCTGCAACATCACTATTTCCAGATTTGTAGAGGACTTGACAAATGCCTAACTGAACTTGCACAGCAAGTGAACTGTGGTGGAGAAAAGAGTATGCAACCTCCAGGGGAGGGCATGGAATATCTAAGGGGGCAAATAACCTACTTGCTCAACAGTGGCATTTATTTTATCTTATTTAGGTGCTTGGCAGTGAAGAAGAAGATTGGGGTACATCAGAGGTGCTTCAGCAAAACTTGCTGGTGACTACAAGTTTCTTCTCTTTCACATATGTTATGGTTTGAGAAACACATTTGGTTTTGTTTACAGTTTATTCTATCACCTGATAACTCCTCCCCACTCAGGAAAGGGAATTGGGAGAAAACAAGGAAAGCCGAGGGCTAAAATATAAACAAATTTAATAGAGTAAAACTAGATAATTAACATTAATAACACTAAAGAACCAGTGTTGATCCTGACACCAATATAAAATATACAAAGATTATACTCAGCCAATTCTATCAATAGGAAATTGTGCTCTCCCAGCCATGGACAGCAAATGTCAAACACTGTGAGTGCTGCAGCTTTGGGAGGAAGGGAAGGGCTCAGGGGTCTGGTACGAAGGCAAGAAGATCTCAGGATTGTAGCCATCAAGGGAGGGAGAACTCCTCAGCAAACATTCTAATTTATATTGAGTGTGACATTCATGGTGTGAAATAATCCTGTTGGCCACCCTGGGTCAAGTGCCCAGGTCTTGCTCCTCCTCATCCCTGCACCTGGCAAGGCTCAAAAACACAGAGTCCTTGAAACCCGCATACCATAGCTGGTTATGAAGTAAATTCACACACTAGAGCCTTCTAAAAGTGCAGTTTTCCCAAGCATTAGAGGACAAATTAGTGTTGTGTTGCTCAAGCCAGGCCCGTAGCCACTTGAAATCCATCTATATTACACTATCAGGTATTATCCCTCCTTTTGCTTCTTGGTCTTGGTGTCCATGTAATTTGCATTACTGAATTTCACTGATTTTTTTTAGAGTTGGAAGGGACCATAGAGATCATCTAGTCCTAGAGCTGGAGCATATCACTCAGGATGGCATCCAGGTTGGTTTTGAAAATCTCCAAAGAAGGGGACTCCACAACCAACCTGGGCATCCTGTTCCAGGGCTCCGTCACCCTCACTGGGAAGCAGTTTTTTTCATATTTGAGGGGAACCTCCTATGTTTCAGCTTGAGCCTGTTACCCCTCGTCCTCTCACTGGCAACCACTGAAAAGAGTTTGTCTCCCTCCTCCTTCAACCCACCCTTTAGATACTTATAGGCGTTAATAAGGTCTCCCCTCAGCCTTCTCTTCTCCAGGATAAAGAGCCTTTCTTCATAAGGGAGATGCTCCAATCCTTGAATCATCAAGCCATTACATGTAATACAAATGTGAAGCAGCGTTTTGTGGAACTCCAAAAAGTTTGGTTAATTCTTTCCAAAAAGCTCAGCTTTTCTGAATTTCCTTTCTTGGTAGTGCTGGTCTGCCCTGAGAATATCGCATTTCATAGCTCCTTAGTTCCTACTGGCCACAGGTATAAGACAAGCATAAGACCCCCACACTTTGCGAGCAGGAGGAACGCTGCGTGGTGGTGGGCTCCGGGCTGGCAGCTCAAGTTTCCTCTTCAGGGACTGTGGGAGCAGATGCCTGGAGCACTGTTTTTCCTGGGTTTTCTTTCTTTCTTTCTTCTCTGGTTCTGTGTGGGGTAATTAAAGACTGAAAGGTTGCTTTAAGTGCAGCCTTGGGAATCGTATTTTACTGCAGACAGTGTTCCCTGTTATCAGTTATTGTATTGTAATAGGGCTTAAAAATCCAATGCCCGTATGATCCTTTCTCGGAAAGGGTTAGTATCAAAACACATTAAGCATCAAGCCAGATAAGAAGATACCTACGATTATGGTTCACTGTAAGTGTAGGTAACTAGAGCTGCCATGCACTGGAAAAAGGCATGCACTGGTGGCAAACAGCTCAAATCCCAGTTCAGTGCCGCCAGTGCAAAATCTGAGTCCTGTAGCAAGGGAATGGAAACGCCACAGGGGACAAAATCCTTACTAACCAAAACAGCTGACATCATCCACGGTTGTATGGGAACCTGCCTGTCCGTAGAGGTATATATCAATTTCCTGGGGTGGATTTTCCATAGTAATTTATCACTCCAGCAAAAATACACACACCACCACCACCACCCCCCCAAAAAAAAGCAAAGAAATGAAGTGGAAAAATGAAAGAGTGCAATGTCTCATAATAAGCGCTCTCTGTTGTGGCAGCAGCTGCAGTTTCTCCTCTCAGATTTCTTTTCTGTTATTACTCAGAAAGAATCAGCAGCTGCTTGGGAAATATTCCAGAAAGATTCATTGAAAAGTTCCTGGTTGTTTTTCACATACTAATCTGACAGAACTAACATCTTCAAGGATGGGACTGGGTCTCCTGGGTTTTGTCTGCTCCTCATAAGTTAGTGGCTTCTGATAACGTGGTTTATCTAAAAGGAAACAACATCAGGAAGAATCCAGAAATAACAGGCACAGGTGATGGGAGACAAGTATATTTTTTATGTCACAGAATGGGTGTGGGAATTGTTTGGGCTATTTTAATGATCAGTTTTGCATCTCTTTAAAAACTTTCGCTCAACCAAACTGCTTTCCAAGTGGGTGTATCTAGAGGCAACACCCATAAGAGGGATCATTGGGAAGAGACACAACACGAGCTCCTCTGAACGTAGCATACCTTCAGGATGTATTAACTCTGGAGTTATTTTGATGCTGTCATTGTGCTCTGAGCTTTAGGGCTGGAGCGTGCTGCCATCAGAGTCTGGGGATGGTCCAGGTCAGTGTCTCTGGAGAGGCACTCCCACTGCTAAGCTGCACTGTTCTTTCTTGCACACCTTCTTTTAACTGGGATGCCTGCTCAACAAGGGCATTTCTCCTCATAATGAGGATGCCTAACGAGTCAGAGCTGATGCCTGATCCAAGTCAAGAAGCTGGTAACCAGTAGTTGTTAAACAGGTCAGGGGGGTAGAGGTGAGCAATCATGTCAAGGCTCCCACCGTGGTGGGAAACTGTCACTCTGAGCCTTTCCCCTGCCACTGCCCCTGGTTGTAAAATGAATCACATTCCCATTCCCGGGTCTCTGGTGCATGAGGGCACAATTCAAATGTCATCTTTTGAATGATGTTTGCCCATGATTCAAAATCAAAGCCTGTTTGCCCTTCCCCTGTCCTTCTGTGTTCACGAGCAGCCCTACCTCTGAGTGCACTCCAGGCAAAATCCAAAGCTCCTGTTGGCACCCAGAAGTGAAGATGTGGGTCTTCACAGAGTCAATATGGAGTCTCCAAAGCTCTCAAGACCATGAATATCACTGCATGGAGAATTAAATGCACAAGTTGCTTCTTCCTCTTCTGTTGTCACCAGCAGGTAGGGGGGAAAAAGCCATTAAACCTGGGTGGAAGCAATTTGGATCTGTGATGTCCAGTGCTGTAAAGCACTGTCCACTGAAGTATACAAGCTCTCAGGAATGTGGAAGAGATAATTGGAGGTTAATAGAGCTTTTACTGCTGGCTGCCTGGCCAATTATTTCTACAGAAAAATCCTGACTCTTTCCCTTTATTGGAGTGAGTTCACGATCGTCTATATAAAAGAAAGCTGTATTCTGAGAACACATACGCATTTGCATACGGATAGTGTTCTCTTGCAAATTATTTGAATAAAAATAAAAGAAGAATAAAAACAGGAGTTTTCACTCAAGGGAGAAGTTAATGAACTCACTTCTCTTTCTTTCACTCCCTGATTAAATATTATGTTACCATTTTATCTTTGTGCATGAAGAGTAAAGCCTTATTCTGTATTTTGCCAGCTTCATTCATGAAGCTTTGTATTATTTTTACTGCAATAAAAAATTAAAACTGACTGTCTCCACATGAGAAGCAGAATGGAGGAAAGAAGAGCAGTAATTCCCTGCAGTATGGAGGAAGGAGAAAGTGAAAGAGGAGACATCCTCCTTTGTTTGTTTGAATAGGCATGAGATGTGCTCCAACATGTGCTGACGGAAGGAGTCGGAGAAGACTGGCTACAGAAGCTCAACAAGAAATGCAAAAAGCATTACCTGCTGTGTAAGATATCAGTGAGACCTTCTTTTCTGAAGACTGTGTTTTTCTTTAGCACTCGTTACTTCTGAGAGCCCTTGGGCTCAGTAGCAGATTGTACCAATGTTTTCAAGTTCACTGCTTGATCATTCTAATTCAGATCCTGTGGATTTTCAGTGTTGGTAGCTAAGTGGATTTCAGTGGATTTTCAGTTAGACCAGCTGAGCACCACTGGACTTCTTGTTCTGCAGCATTCATTTGGGTAGTGCTGTGGAGGAACTGAGCTGTGCTGGTGTTCCTCACATGGGGCACCACCTTCTATTAGATGGCAGCAGAAGTGTTGGCAACACTCAAATAAAGAAGTCCATATTTGTATGCCAGAAGATGGTTCCAGAATTGGCTTGGCATTTTATTAACATGTTAGAAGACCATTGCCATGGATTTGTCAGTCTTCTATTAATATGAAATTTGCTAGGAGTCCCTGTCTGAGACAGCGCAGGAAAACTAGCTCTGTGTAAAAGCAGCTTTATGGGGAGTGCCCATCACCTGCTAAACATGGCTAGTTTTCAAATGTTCTTGAGAATGAACATTGTTGCTTTTAAACTAGAAATGGGTTAGTGCCTGAATGGCTTGCAGTCTTGTTCGAAGGGCTGGTGAGATGTAAGCAGAGGCAACATGGAATCAATGAAGAGCTATCCATGTAGAAACCTTGTAAAACACAGTGTTTTCTGGGGAGAAAAAAGGGTAAACCCAAAGTTAATGAGAATGAAAAAAAACCAAACATGAGGATGGAGACAGGTGATTTAACATTTAGAAGTGGGCCCCTCCATCCAGGCGTTTAATCTGTGCTGTTGTGGCTGGCCCATTGCTCTAGGTAGTATGAGGAAGGCTTCTAGCTGCCAGTCAACCATTTTCTTTTTGATAATTACTCACATTGCTGCAGAAAGGGAAATTATCTCTATTTTCTCACTTCCCAATTGAAAACTGTAATTGCAGCTGCTCCCTCCTCCTTGTTTGGAAGTTTTACGTGCAGAGAGCCATCAGCCAGGCTTGCCTTAAATCAAATCTTCCCATGCAGCCTGGGTTATAATCTAGCGAGCACAGCAGCTGCCTGGTCTCAGCAAGGAGAAAAGCAACACATTTTTCCAGTCACTGTCTAGGGAATTCCTGCTAAAAGAAAGGCGCTATGTCTTGTCTGATGCCTTTATAAAAACGCAAAAGGAGTCAGTTTCCTGACGGCTTTCACAGATTTTGCTAATCATCTTAAATTGAAACAGGGCTTCCAAACCCAGCATGTAAATCCCCGTAACACACCTTCGATTTCTGTCTCCAAGGCTACCCTGATCCTCCGTGACAAGCTCTGGAAATGCCATGATACATCCTTTCTCACGAGTCCTTCCTTGCTCTCCCAGCTCCCTTGCTCTTGGGTTATCTTGCTCACAGGAGACACTGCCCCACAGCACTGCTGCCATGCTGGTGGGTGAAGAGCTGGTCTGAAAGCCTGTGGGAAGTCTGAGGAATGCACAGGTTCTCATCCCTTCCACCAACAGAGAAATACTGATTCCCTTGGGGACACAAGAAAATAGCTGGAGCCCCCCCCGCAGACCTGCCCTGCCCAGTTTTGCTCACTCATCTGTGCAAATGCAGGACCAGAGGTCTCTTTAAAACAATGCTAATAGTATTTATTCATGCTGTTTTTACCAAACCTTCTTATTCTGCTATAAGACATGCAACTCATGAATAACAGCAACTACTCCCCAGTCACAGAAGTGTATTTTGAGGGACAGAGTATATGTAGCCTTATTGGACATTTTCCAGTGACTTTATATGCAGACACTGCTTTTTCACAGAGAGCCAAAATCTGCCCTCTTCTGAAGTCTCTTGGGTCTAAATTAGTGAGACTTTTATATATATCGTGATTTGAATCTGAATGTGTTTCCTTGCTTGTAGTCCCTGTGGCTACAGAGTAGGCAAGGGGACTTTGTTCTGTAGTTTACCTTGTGATGTTTTGTTTTTAATCTGTCCTGGCAAACCACATGATCCACAGCCACATTCTCTGTGTTGCCAATACAGGTGCATCGTCTCAAAGATAACATCCTCAAGGGTGCAAGATTTCCAAAGGCACAGATGTATGGAGCAGTGTCCTAGCAGAGTGCAGGAGTCCCCAGCTGATGTTTCATCTGATGGTTCATGGTCTGGGGAGAGATACAGCTTCTCTGAGATGTTAGCATTTGAGTTGCTTCCCTGACTATTATCCAAGACTCAGCGAAGAAGTGTTGGATGATCTGATGAGCCATTTGTACTGCAGATGACCCCAAAACGCTGCAGGGTCAAGAGCAAAGTGCCAAACTAGAATCAATGAGGCTTTATGAAGACACTCAAGAATAACAAGCCAACCAGTGGATTTGCAGGCAGACTGTAACAGCTTGTTATCTGATGTCCCCTGGGCACAAACACTGACACATCTGCAGGTTTTGACCTGGGTTTTCTGTTTGGTTGGTTTTTAATCTGCTGGCTCAATAGTTAGTTAGCTGGTCATCTGATGTGAAAACAAAAGAGAGGGAAGAAGACAGCCAGTTGCAATAGGCAGGAGATGCTGGACTATTAGCATGCCAAAAGGACTGGAAATAAAGTAAGTACAGAGGTTGCTTTAGTCTCCTTTATTAGTTGTGCATGAAGCTCTCTGAGTTTGTTTCTAGAACTCTGTTAAAAGCAGAGGTTTCAGTTTGCCAGTTGTTATTGAATTTTTATGTTGGTTTTATTTTGCATGTATTTTGCATCTCTAATCTCTTTGCTTGGCACTGCAAGTTAGAAATGAACCTGAAAAACACACATGGACTCTTCACCGACTCCCCCCGACTTTTGTCTGAGAACACAAAGCTCTCTTCATGTCATCTCCCCCAGTCCCATCAAAGGAAGGGAAGCCCCCCTGGAAGACTGACTTCTGAATCGTCCTTTGGACTGAAATCTCTGCTCCTTGGGATGGAGTGACTGCACTAGCTTATATCATGCCTCTTTCCTGTTTCTAGGCTCTCATTAATAAAGAGTGTGCCCAGATTGTCAGACAGGGTCACGATCACCAGCCCCAGCCTAATCTCTTAATTAACTCCTGCTAATGTAAATGCACTTGAAAAGGTTCTTTTAGTCTCAGTGTTCAAGAAATTAGAAGTCCTCTCTTGAAGAGACAGCGTGTTTCTTCTTTCATGGTTTGGTACAGTGACAACACTGTCTTGCTGTATGAGAAGGATTTGCCACATCCTATAGTGCTCACTTCTCATCCCAGGATTATGGATTATTTTAAATCAACTCTGGATAACAGGTGACAGCTCAGTGTATTTTATGCTTAGCATTGCAGTCTTGCATAGGTAGCGACCTCCTGACTTCTTGTTTCTGTGAATTCCGTGTCTCAGAGTAGCCTTGAGTCAAAGTTGGGTTATGCACCTTGCATAGTAGAAGGTAACAATGTGTGAGATTCTGGGACCTGCCAGAGAAATGTACTGTTACTGCTTCTGATTTAATCTGTTTTAACCCATTGCATGGATGTCATACTCATTGCAATCAAGGTCAGAAAAGTATTTAAGCCTGTTTCTGATGTGAGAAGACAGCAGTCTCACAGGTAAAAAACACAAAGTAAAGCTAAGCTCAGATTGACCCTAGTGAAAAGAAGCAATCTCCCCAATTGGAGTGTAACTGGACTGTATCAAGCGAGTGAATTTGGAGCTGGGTGAGAATTGTACCTGCTCACATTACAAGCAGAGACTCTTCCCTCCCTCATGACTTCAATTTTGCCTAGGAGAATCCATATAAAAACAAACAAATGCCAACAGAAATGTTTCTATTGTTTTCCTTCTCTCTTTCTAATCAAAACTGTTCCTTTAAAACAGAGCAATATCCTCCCCTATGATTTTTGCAGTCACAAAGCAGAAAGAGAGAAAACCTGAAAGCAAAATTGACTCCTTTTGATTTTTCCTAGTTCAAGAGAGGAGACATGCCTATGGGAAAGAGAACAAAAATCATGCAGAGTAAATCTGGATTTTAAACTGTTGCTAATGATCAACGGCAATCATCCAAATATTTATTTCTGGTTTTATAGTTTATTTGTGTTTAAGCTGACAGCAGATCTTTAATTTGATATTTGGCCTTCCTTACGTTAAAAATATGTATCTTTTAGCTTGGTTCTTTAATTATTCACTTCTGTAGGAGTTCAGACAGCAAGTTGCTGGGGGATAATTTTGGCATATACTAGCATGTATGTTCTGTTCACTAATTCTTTGGTTGCTGATGCTCCATGTGGTTCTAGAGACCAAATTCTATTTGCACTGAAGTTGACAAGAAAATGTCCAATCGTTTGAATAGGCTGTTGGTTTTATCCTTACTGTTCATGCCATAGCTGCCATAACATCTAATGCCAAATCTGTAATACCTATCTAGTGCTTTGAAGTGCAGCCCTTCATATTGGGTAGCAAGCATTCACAATTTCAACCAAAAGGCAAGGGAGGGACCGCAGCCCTGCTGCTGGAAGTGCAAAAGAGAGGCATGAAGTGGGAGGATGTTTCACTTATTGCCTAACAGGTTGGATAACTTTTTTGCGTGTGGTTTGCTCAGTGACATGGATGCACAACCCACAGCCACGAACGGGTCTCTGCAACCTACCTGTTTCCTAGTTGTTATGGCTCTAACCTCTAGACCATCACCCAGGCATCTAGAGATACGCTACTAAATCTATACATATGCATAGAAATATCACAATACACAGAGCTTTCTCCTCGTGTGTTTAGTGCTCAAAAATTCCATCAAATTCAACAAGAGCTCAGCATGTAATATAAAGCAGCTGTTTATGAGTGCTTAAGTAGTTAGGAACCAAACTTCAGACAGCCAGATTTGAAAAATGCAGTCAGTCTTTAAATGATACGCTCTATTGAAAGGAGTCTAATATAAAAACGCTCATGAAGTCTGAGAGTTTATGATGGAAAGAAACCTGTAGCACACGGTGTGTGCTTCCTACTTTTCCTGGGTTTCATTATGCCTTCCTGCCTCACAGAACAGCTGTAACATTAAACCCATTGAAATTTGTAAAGTGCTTAGAGATCCACTGAAGGGAGGCAGTAGAAGAGTAAAAGGTACTCAATTTTCATTGCTATCATATCAGGCAAGATAGTTTCCAGAGTGTCTTCATAATAAGTAAGAATAAATAACTTCAAATGTAGAATCTGTTCTGTGCTCATTAATAGGTGACTGTGGTTGAGGAGAATCTCTCTTAAGGAAAAGGTGAGTGTAGATTGGAAGATTTGAATTTGTATTTCAATACCTTTCTGAGGGCCATGGCTTGAAGCACCAGGGTGCACTTTACTAGTGCATGAACACTATCCAGGTCTACTGGCATTTGAATAATAGTGCCAAACAGTTTGCTTGACCATTTTCTCCTGTCAAATTTCAACTAGATTTTAAAATAAATCATTCACCAATATTTTTTTCCTCATGATTTAGTTAGCTCAAGAGCCAGCTGAACAATATTCATCAAATAAATTACTCACTTTTCCCCCATCAATCTGCAAATAATTTATTCACAAATACTTTTTACATGAGGCAGCCAGCTCTAGCCAGGACAAATCAAGGTAATTTCCTACTCTTTTGATCAAATGCCAGCAGGACTTTATCTTGGACAGCTCAATAGAGGCAGGTTTTAATGCATAATACATAATGGGTAAGCTGAGTTTTTCACCCTTCTTTGTGAGCTCTCTGCTATTGCCCATATTTCTGTTCAGTCACTGAGAGAGGAATGACAGGGGGGCATACGTTTTCCATGCAGGTACGCTCGGAAGCATTTCACAAAACCGACCGGACACCTTCCCAGGGTGTAGGGCTCATGTCGGCCACAACTGTGATGGGGCAGCTCCTTGGCTGGAACATGCAAGCCATTTAATAGAGCAAGGTAAAATTTAACAAGAGTTGAGGGAGGAAATGAAGACGAGCATCGTGCCCACTCCGAAACACAAAGGGAACCGAGAGGCAGAATGAAATCAAGCAATGTGGAATTTGGCCAGCACGCGGGGGATAACCTCCCTAGCTCTTGAGAAAAGGGTCTTTAATGAGTAGCCAAGACACGAGACAGCACATCCCCATGTAGATGTCTCCAGTACAACATTTGTGCTGTGCTTCCCTTTCCCTGGGGTTCTCATGCAAGCAGTTTGGAAGCCGCTGACAATCCCCTTCCTGCCCTTAGTGGCTGTTGTACTGCTGATGGAGCAGTTGAGCATGGCCTTCTCTGCCTGCCTGCCTACCCCTCTCTTTTATAGTGGAGAGCTTATGGCTGCCACACACCAGCAGCGAGGGGCCTCATGTAGCTAAGGCATCAGGACTAAAAGGTTTATCCCCTTCTTAAATTTGGCAGCCACCAATCTGTACCACACGCAAGCCTCTGTCCCTAAACAGGGTGCTGGGTCCTCATCAGCCTGAGTCCTTCTGCTGTTGGTTGAAGATATATGGGACTTCTGAATGCTGTTTACCCGTGCTCTCTGCACGGTATGTGGGCCTGCTATGCAGTCATATGGCCTTTGCCCTCTGCTGCTCAGGCAGCAAGGTGAGGGGATCAAGAATTGTTTATCCATGTCTGTCAAGAGAGAAGCTCTACAAAAGCGAGCAAGTATATGCTGGAGGAGTGGTGCACGTAGGGAGTGGTTCCATGTGTGTTTCTTTAGGATCAGTGTGCGTTCATGTTCATGCACATGTGTGCATGCATAATAATGTCTTTAATATAATACTTCAATCTTGATCCTTCCCTGAGATTCTGTTGGCTAATCTAGTTACACCCAAATGAGAGATGCCTTCAGCCTATGTATTATGCAGAAATCTAGGTATGAAGAAAAGTGGGCAAACATTTGTGCAGCATCATCAATAAATGAATTATATGTGGTATCTACTCAAAACAACATGCTAAACACTGAAAGGCAAGTGGGATGCCTTCCTCAGACACAAACAACTGACCACATATTTACTCTGTATCTCATAAATAAACATGGAGAAAGCACAAAAACAGAGGAAGATATTTGTCTCGACTCTATACTTGGCGAAAGCTTTTGCCTCAGTCTGGCTCTCATAGCTGAACTATACAAAATGGAATTGGCAAGGGGAAAAAATGACATAATCACATACATGTAACAATCCATTGAAAGTAGGACACACAAAAAAAAGAGAAGAAAACAGGCTTTGAAAGAGAAGGTAGACGAACACAGCGGTCAGCTTCAGGCCTGCTCTTTCTGTCATCTATGCTGGCAATTTATCAGCCTCAGAGAAACGGTTTTCAAATTCCATGTGGGATCTCAAACACCTGCTTAAATTGTCACAATATTACAAGATGTATTTGTATACACCCTGCTGCAAAGCCACGTAGTGAGGAAGGAAGAAGATCAGTGATGAATGGCAGGGTAAAGATGCCCTCTTGGAAAACATAGACACAGAAAGAGACTTGGGGATTCAACATGGGTAATGGACTCCACAAGCTTTTTGTGCAGAGTAGGCAGTTAATGGTCTAATTCCATTATTAGATATGTGAGAAGGGGAAAACCAAAGAGCTGAGAAATTATTTCTGCTCTGTGCACAGTGTGTGTATATAGACCACAATGACATTATACACAGGGTGGGTACCTGTGAGTAAAAAAGCACATAGAAACATTTGAAAGTCCAAAAAATGCTGCAGTGACTAAAACTGAATCTTACAATGTGAGGCTTCAAAGAAAACAATCTATTCAGTTTAGCAAGGAGAGGTGATAGGAGCACCATGTATAGTTACTTATCCATGAAAATGGGATGGGTATGCAGTTTTGTAGACAAAGGCATAACAAGTTCTGATGTCTCAAAGTTGAAGTTAGGCAAATTCAACCTTGAAGGAAGCAATTTCCTAGCAGCAAGGATAATTAAACATTGGAATAAATTAGTAGGTGGAATAAGGCACTCGCCATTACTTGGAGTCTTTAAGACAAGATATGTTGTCTTTCAAACTCACTTTGATCCAGCTGCTGTGAAAAAAAAGAATCTCTGTCTTGTGTACACAGGTCAGATTAATGGTTTACAGTGGCCCCTTCTATCTGGAAGTCTGACTATACGGGAGGGTAATCAGTTCTTACTAAATATGAAGTAAAAGGGTGAGATGGCACTTACTGAGAATACCACACACCACAGCTCAGGACAGCAGGGGTTCACCCATTCTTTTCACCAGTGTGACTAACAGTGCATAGCAGTGGTGAAGCAGATGCCGGTATCTGGCAGTTACAATAAGGACAATAGGGAGTTCCAAACCAGGCAGCCATAAGGAAAATCTTATGGACATAAGGCATATCATCAAGTCACTGCTGTAACTTTTCAGCACTATAACTCAGGTCCCGGATCGGTGATCCTCAACTAGCAAGGGAGCACAGGAAATACAAAACACAGAGAAAACTTGGAGTGGGGCAAAACTGGGACTTGGACTCCTGCAAAATCAGTGGCCTTGTGATACTTTAGGGAGTGAACTTTACATCGCTGACTACATCCATGTGTACCTATCAGGATTGCTGCTGCAAGGCTTAAGAGGCACAAGGTGATGCATTTTCAGGACTAGAGTTTGATAAAGGATCAGCAGTTTAACCAGCATGATGGCAGCTGACCAGTAAGGGTGAGAGATCTAACCTGTTTTCTGAATTTGGCGCGAGGGAAACATCTTGGTTTACAGAAGTGATGTTTTGCAGTGACAGAAAATATGTGTTTGAATGCTGGCCAAAGGAGAAGGTAGAGCAGAATGGTTGGAAACAGGCAGCAAGAACAAACAAGCATATGAAACATGGATGAAGATAGATAGTTTTGTTTTGTTTGGACAACCTTTTCTCAGTCACACTTGTAGATTCAGCTTTATTTGCGGTTTGTGAGCTCAGAGAACTTCAGTGTGGACAGGACTAAGTGTCCCTTAGGCACCTCGTGGCTGCAGCTCTGCAAAGAGATCTACTGTGTGCAGGAGCTCAGATAATTGTGGTTGGAGGCTGAAAGTTCTCCTCATCAGTTGTAGGAGGGTCTTGTTTCATTCCTATCAGCCAACACCCTCTCTACTGTAAAGCATTACAGAATGAATAACAAAGTCCAACCTAAAATCCAGTCTGATAATCACGCTTGGCTACAGAGCGTGCACTTCCTGCTAGTGGGAGCAAACAACCTCGCCCAAGCCAAGTCATGCTCAAGACCAAGGTGCACTGGAGATGCTAGAATAAAGCCTAAACCAGCCATTTTGGGTGGGAGTCACAGCCCAAAGCCACGTGTAGTCTCCGGAGGTTCCCCACATGGAGAAACGCGTAACAGAGATTTTGTTCCACCAAACAACAGAAAATCAGGTGGCTTGAAGGGAGATTGGGCAGCAAATAGCAAAATGGACACAAGGAGAGTGTCCATTTTACAGTTACTGTGGCAAGGGGGCTGAAACAACAGATTACTGTCTGAGTTACTAGAGAGCAGCCCAGTGCCTCAGTTCTTTGTTTTTACAAGCAAACGGGAAATTAAATCCCCGGGCAGACAAAAATCTCTGTGAACAAGGCCGGGAAGAAAGGCGGTGGAGCGGTGGCATGAATGCCATGTGGCGGCAGCCCCGTATTGCGTTAAGTGGGAACACAGGGAAGGAGAAAGAGACCCGGTCCCCAAACAGGGCAACCCTGCTTGTGTGGCAGCCGCCTGGCATCGGTGGCACGGGGAAGGGCAGCCCCGTTCCTGCACCACCAGGCTGAGGGTGTCTGTGCTGCCCTGGCGGGGCCTTCCCCTGAGCCAAGCCCTGAGGCCAGTGGGACTGCTGCAGGGAGCGGGCAGGAGCTCCAGCAGGCCCGCTGCTGCCCTGTGTGCCCGCAGGCAGGCAGGGGACACGGGTGGGCCCACTCGGCAGTGTTTTGTGAGACAACGCATGCACAGGTGGGGATGTGAGTGGACCCCACAGCAGGGGCTGTGTGCCCCAGTGTGAGGGTGCCTCCGTGCCTGGTGGGGTTGGGGTTCATGGGCTGGCAAGGAGCGCCCGCCTGTGGTTTGCATGTGGGACACAGGGTGGGGGGGACCGACCTTACCCCCCACCCTCGGCCTGTGCCGAGGTTTGCATGTGGGGACACGGGGGGGGGGACGACCCTACGCTGGGGCTGTGTCTGTGAGGAAAGACAGCACCAGCCGACCCCACGCTGGGGGGGTGCGAAGACAGCGGACACGGGCAGACCTCATCCCACAGCGGCCGGGCCTCGGGGGGGAATGGAGGGAGAACCGCAGCCGGGACAAGGACAGGGGCATGAGCGGCACCATGGCGGTCCCCGACGGCTCTCCAGCGCCCGGGCACCGGGGCTTTCACGGGCCACGCGCGCTGGGCGGCGCCGGGAGGAGAACGGGAGCGCCGGGGGCAGCGCCGCCCTCCACCTCAGCCATCGGCGGTGGGGGCGGTGGCGGCCCCTCTTCTCCCCTCCCCTTTCAGGGGGTGTGGGCCGGGCCGGGCCGGACCCCCGCACCGCCCCCGCTACCTGCGGGCGGGGGCGCACGGGGGCGGGCGCTGGGGAAAGTTTGTCTCTGTGGTTGGCTGCGCCGCGCGGCGCGGCCGGTCGGGGCGGGCGGGCGGCTCCGTGTGCTCGCAGGGCAGCGGGAAGGCGAGCGGCCGGCCGAGGGAGCGCTCTGCCGCCGGTCTTCGGGCGAGGCGAGCGTGTGCGTGCCGGAGAATCCCCCTCCTCGCCGAGCGAGAGGCTCCCGCCTAGCCCCGCCAGCATGGGGCACCGCGGGGAGAGGGCGTCCTGCCTGCCTCTCCTCTTCCTCCTCCTGCTGCTGCTGGGTGAGCCCCGGGGTGCGCGGCTGAGGGCAGCGGGGAGGGTGGCTGCGGAGGGGAGGGCCAGGCCGGGCCGGGCTGGGCTTCGGCCACCTCGCCCGCAGGCACTGAGGGAGGGCCGGGCCGGGCCGGTGGAGCGCGGGCCCCTCGCCGGAGAAGGGACCGCCGGCCGTGCCCTGCCCGCCTGAGGCACGGCTGAGCCCAGCTGGGGCGCTGCCCTCCGGGGAGCCCGGGCAGCCCCGCCTGCCCGCCCGCCCGCCGTGCTCTGCCGTCCTCGGGCTGTCGCCGCCTTCGCCGCCTCCCGGCCCGCCCGCGGGCGTTAACGGCCGGCGCAGCCCTCACGGCTCCACAGCCCCCTCACGGCTCCACAGCCTCCCTCTCCGCCCCCGCTGCCCCCTCCAAGGGCCGGGGCGCGGGCTGCTGCCGGCTATCTCCCCGAAACTTTGAGGGCCCCCGGTCTCAGAGTAGCCATGGGGCGGGGTGTGTGTGTGTGTGCCTGCAGCGTGGCGTGGTCCCCCGGAGAGAGGGGCTTCCACGGGCGGCCGGGGTTAACGTGACGGCGGAGCACCCACCTGGTGCCTGGGCTGGGGCCGCTCTTGAGCGGAGCCTGAAGTGACTCGTTTCGGGGCCGGGGGGGGTGGGGGGGTCGTGGTCCTTCTCCGGCCGGTTCCACGGAGGAGGGAGGCTGCAGGAGCCCCCCGGCCCAGCCCTGTACCCGGGCTCTCGGAGCACACAGGTGTTGGGGGGAGAAGCCATGTACTTCTCCCGTGCCCGCCCCTCCAGGCTCTCGGGGTTTGCTGCCTCCGCCGTGAAGTTCTGCTGCCCGGAGATGAGGGATAATTGTGTAGGTGATGGTTGGTGCCCTGCTCGCATAATTGTGTAGCTGTCGTGAGCTTAACGTGTGGCATTGTTCCTTAGGGTGTCAGTGCCAGGCAGGTAGCATGCAGAAATAAAGACTGTAGCAAGAACTACACAAAAGGATGTGGGTGGTGGGTTTGGTTTTTTTTTTCCTGCCTACCTCCCCCCCCCTTCTTTTTTTTTTTTTTTTTAACAACATTGCACTTGTAGCATTGTTGCTAACAGTGTTACTCAAGTAGCAGTGAGCTTAACTAGAGAACAAGGAGATTGTTCAGGTAAGATAGTTAGGTGTAGTATTTAAGTGGTTCAAGTGTCAACTGGGTGCATTCAAGGGTACTTTAGGTGCTGGTGAGCAAGTGTCCCTCACAAATTACTACATGCAGTTCTTGATTCAGAACGCTTGACTAATGGCAGGTAGTAAGCAGAAGCCTTTTCCAGATTTGGGGTGGAAGGAGTGAGTAACTAAACAGTGCCCCAACCCCATGCTGCAGTGCTCTTCTTTAAACAAAACTCTATTTGCTGACTTAGTTTGTGCTTGTACTTTTGACATTGCTGTGACTAATTCTTTTTCAAAAGTCTGCCAGAGCACTTTCCTCATGGTTTGGCTGCTGAATCTTTCACAGCCAGGTCTGCAGAGCAGGTAGTTAACAACTGAAAAGTCAGCTTCCTAAACCTGGGCTCATCCCAGTCTCTTTCCTGGGGCTGCTTTCAGGCAGTGAGGCAATCCGGGCAGAGGGATGTCTATCTGCAAGATTCTACCACACAAAGGTGTCTACTGTTTTTTCTCTTACTTGCAGCTGAGGTTAGTCATGTCGCTTATCTTTACAATATAGGCATTCTGCCAGCTGGGGAAACAGAAGAACTGGAGACAACACCTTTAGTGGTTTTGTTTAGAAACAGAAAGTGAATAATATTTTTAAAGAGAATGGCTTAGCCGGACAAATGGAAAATCAGGACTCTCAGATACTCAAGGTCATGCAGCAAAAAGTAAAAACTGTAAAAGATGACGTGCAACAAGAAAGTTGTTTCCTTCTTAATTCCAGACAAAATAATTGGAAGAACTTAAAATGTGTATGCACAGATACCTGGCCACTGTCCATGATACGGTTTGTCTAGATGTGCTGAACTGCCTTTTGGTGATTTTTAATTATTTTTTTTTTAAATTGAAAGTGCTTTTGTGTGCAGGGAAAAAAAAACCAACCCTCAACATTTCAGTTTTCCTTGTGGTGTGTGTTGCAGTATTGTTATCTTCTGATATCATTACTTGGTAGCGTCTATGAGGTATTCCAGATGTTAAGAGGTTGGGAAGGTGGTGCTCTTCTCACTCTGGATGGGAAAAGTATGCTTCTGTGAACACATGTTTTCTAGCAGCTCATTAATAGAGAGACAGGTTGGGGCTTTTTGTTAACTAATGTGCTGCAAGTGTTGAGGAATTCTCGTACAGGGAAGGAGTTGAAGCATAGAAGAGTTCATCCCTTGTGTGTATTTAGACTTGATTGTTTTGTTCAGGTCTTTACAAAATAACACAGCAAAAGGATACAGCTGAAGTATTTGGCTGTGACAAATAAGAATGTTTTCTCATCCTTTCTTCTGGATCCGGTACAGTTATAATCTGCTTGGTAGAGATTGTGGGGCCTGAGATTAAGGCTTGATCTAGTCTTTCTTCTCTCCTTTGGTGTGGTTAAAGCCTGAGAAGAGAGGGCATCATGAAGGCGTTTTGTCCTGCCTTTTGCCTCTTTTATGTGTGATTTCATTCTGCAGTCAATCTGCCCAAACAACAAGTGAAATGCTCTGGAAACCAAAACATCCCTCCTGGGACAAGACATCCAAAAAACAAAACAAGTATCTGGTGGTTACCAGGGCTTAGACTGTTAAGTAAACAGTAAGCCTTCCAGCTCCTGGATTTCTCCCCCCACCCCCTGGTTCTTGTTTGAGATTCAAGGTAAGAATTTCAGTGTATTTGAAAAAAAAAAAAAAGCTGTTTTTTGTTAAAGTGCTATGGGGCTTGAGGGGAGCAGGCACTCAGTAAATCTTGGGGCAAAACCATTGATGATGGGCTTCCCGGAGGTGGCCTTTTTCTTACTGTCATTTAGACCTGTGTGACACTCGCTGTCCGCTATGCTGAAAGTCAGTTCCAGCGTGCCCCATCCCCGGGAGCATTGTGTATACGCAAATAGAGTTGTTTCCTACAACTGCTTATCTGAAATGCTTTATTGTTTTTTATTTTTCTTTTCCTCAGAAGTTACAACAATTAGTCTTTTGAATCAAGGTTTAATTCAAACTCTGCAATAGAAAGCTTTTGCTAATTAGTCTAAGTTATTGTGAGCATGAACTTCAAGGAAAAGCATGCTTTAATCTTTCCCTGCGTTTGCAGCTGAAGTGAAAGCATTAAAAAATGGGAGAGCCTCGAGGTTTAGGGCAGGGAGATGATGTAAGGATGACTGCCCATGGAGCATTCAAGGTGTGTTAAGAGTGGAATCTGCTTCCTATTCCCTTGCCAAGTGCCTGCTTACCTGCCAGTGAGTCCAGGGCTGTTGGCCTTTGCCTGCTTGCTGTTGGAAGAAGGCAAGTTTAGATCCTCACTGGTACTTGCAGAAGGAGCTGACACCTAGGCCTGCCTGTCTCTATTGTAGCTTTGGAGGTGGTTAAAAAGGGCCCAAATGGGAAAATGCCCACAAGCCTGTCCTGGTCTTGGCAGCTGCAGACTGCTGAGGTGGTAGAAGCACGTAGTGGGTTGGTGAGGACTGAAGGGCAGGTGGTGTTGCTGAGGAGGAAGCGCTTTGTTTTGCCATGCTGGTGTGTTTTCTTAGTGTGTAACAGGCTGTGGGAAGGTGTGGGAATAAAAGGGTGAACAATGCTGTGAGCGTTTTTTCCTTTACATCTTGTGTTCTTTTGGATTGGCAAATGGTAGCTTAGTCACCTTTTTCTGCTCTCTTGTGTTTCTGTAGGTTCCTGCCCAGGGCTCCTTTTTAGGGAGTCCTGGTGCTTTTTCTGAAATTCTTCGACCTTGTTCTCCAGGTTTCTCGACTGCTACATTTCAACATAGCAACAGCTTGCTCTCTTTAGGTAGTCTCTGTTGTATTTGGCTCTAATCCCTGAACTGAGGTATAAACCTGCCTGAACAAGATTTGAAGTAAGCAGTAGGGGTCATTTAAAAATGCAGCCACACGCTTGATTAGAGGGGAATGTACTTAGAAATAATATATATCCATCCGTCTAGCTATATAAACAAACATTGAGGGACGTTTGAGATTTCACCTTTCACATTTAATAAACTTATGGGTTGATTTGTTTTTGTTTAGTAGGTTTTTGTTGTTGTGTGGGATCCTTTTTTTTTTCAGTCTACATAATACTTTTCAAACACCTGCAAAACAGACCTGTATATTTTTTAGTAGGCAAATAGTTACATATCTCAATAAGATACTTTTAAAAAGTGAACATTTCAATTCTCTGTTTTTAGATGCCTTTAATTGATTTTTATCATGTGTGTAGTTCTGTGTTTTAAAAGGAAGGGAAATGGCCATGTGAATTCACAATGAAAATGTGATTTCTTTCTTATTATACATAGAAATCAATCACTTGAAAGTTATGTTGGAAAGAACTTGAGAAAAACATTACTAATGTGAAATGGGTCAGAGTAGGGGTTATGCCAGTGTCTATCAAGGTCTCTAGTACTGCTTTCTTAGAAGATCTGCAGTAGTAAGTGATAAAATCTGTATTCTAGACAGAATTCTGCCTTCTGTAAGGCAGAATTGTAGAGGGATACCAATGTTTCAATTTCTGTCTAAGAATAATGAGCAGTTTCCTGTGTGACCCTAGTTCCTAACCTGAGTGAGGTCCCCCAAAACAGAATCAAACAATACAGGGAGAAACCACAACAGATGCCATTTTTGTCTGGATTGTTAGTATCCCATGCCCTAGGAAGGAATGAGCTTGTATGAGGAATGAGATAGTAAGTTCTCTAAGTGTCCGTTTGGGGTTTTTTTTGTCAGCTTATTCTTTAGAAAAGAATCGTAGCTTTCTTCCAAGGCTTGAATACCTGTTGCAAAGGGCTTTAAAAATAATAAGATAAACTTTTAGTACACCTTATGCATTAGGTTTTGCAAGGGGCAAGGATATAAAGTCAGTTTCAGACCAAGCTGCTTTTGGGATAGAACAATGTGAAAAATGGCTGCTCGGGTGCCAGAAGCCTTGACTATCATCTTTCCAAATAATCAGCACAGCTAAAATAAGATAAGAATCAAGACAGAAGTTATGGAACTTTAAAAAGTTTCTTAGTTTTTTGAGTTTTGCCTCAGAAACTGGCTTATCCATTTACATGTAAGCTTTCATAATTGTAAAGCATAACTGTTTTCTTCTAACTGAAGTCTGAGAGAAAAAATGATGGTCATCTTTTTTTCTCTGGAGTTGGAGGAGGTTTCAAAGCTGGCCTTCCAGTGAAAACCATTATCAACTTTAACTATGGCATTCTGACTGAGTGTAAAGTGATCTAGATAAAAAGTTGAACCAGTGTTGCTAACTGAATGCCTTTGTTGAATCTTGTAAAGTTATAATTCAGTATATAGTAATGCTGGTGGACTTTGATGTAATTGCTATGGGGACTGCTTGAAACTTGTGGTAGAGTGTTGCAGTCAGTGCTTCTTTTTATTAAACTAGATAAGGCAAGTTGCAGGGAAAGCCTTATGTGACTGGGTATGAAGAAGCAGCCTGGAGAACAATATCTCTTGTATGCAGCAGTGGCAAAATACTGCTGCAGAAATATGAAGAATTGCTGAAGCAAGCTGAAGTATTTGACTCATGATAATCTCTATGGTCAGATGGAATTTGCATGGATGCTCTAAAGGATCTGAACTGTTAGCTGAGCTGTGGGAAGAATAGGTAAATAACATTGAGTCCTGGACAGGATTTCCTTTAAAAAAGGATCTGAGGATGGGTTTTGGAATTAATTGACTTGTGAACTTCAGGAATAAGAACTAATTAAAGACTGGAGCCCCCAGGCAAGCTGTCACAACTGCTGATAGGCAGGGCTGCCAGCAATGCCTGTAGTGTCTGCTTTATACTTTTTGTTATGAGGGCCATCTCTTAAATTGTTTATTATTCTGCAATACTTTAGGCATTCATGCTGAAATTTTCTGGGCTGGTGTCTACCATAGGTTGATATTTTCTTCTAGAAAATCCATGCAGTGCCCCCCTTCCAAAAAAAAAAATTCCAATATTTCCAATTGTACACTTGGAGAGTGGGCAGGGAGAAGAAGCTCTTTTTTTCTTTTTAATTCTCGCATGTTCTGGCCAATTCTCCCTCCTCACTCTTGAACAAATAATAATCACAGCTGCTAAGCTGAGAAGTTCTAGCACCTCCGTTCTTTAGAGCAAGAGATGGAAATTTGGCTGGAGAGTTAACTTTGCATCAAGAATGTGGTTTTTGCTGTTCTTACGAAAAATGTCCAAATTTGGCCACATTATAAGACTTGGAAAAGCATTAGTTTGTAAATGCTTGGTAGGGAATTAGTCTCGGGTCCCTAGAGAAAGCACTCTGTCATTGCTTTTAAGGTGTCAAAGGATTACAGCTGGATTTGGGGGCACACAAGTGTTTTTATTCCAGTTTCAGACTTCACTAAGTTTGTTGTGAAGTGTGATGTAGGTTTTTTTCCCTTCTCTCCCCCTTCTGTGAAATTGGCCAATGTTGGGGCAATATGATGGTCTGTGTTGATCACTGATCATAGCTGCTGTGAGAGTCTGTTGCTTGTAGCACACAAAGTATATCATCTTTCTTATCTGTGACTTTCTTTAAAAAAAAAAAACCCAACAAAGCAGCAATGTAAACTTTGTCTGGTTTTTAACTTTTGTTCTCTGGCTTCAGTTCTTCTCTCGGGCTTTTTCCCAGGTGTTCCCCATTGTCCTTTACTTCATGCTGGCTGTAAAACAGCTCCTGCAACTTACTATAGATGCTCTTGGGGGCGGGTTTGGGGGGAGGGAAGGAAAGAACTTATGCCACTCTTTTTGTTTAACAAGCTTGATTAGTCTGGACATGCCTTTCTGCTGACTTTTTAAAAGATGTGGTTTAGCTATGCTGTTTATAGTGTTTGCTTTATGACTGCAATTTGCATGTTTTCATGCTTTTCAAGTCACTCTTGTCTTGGCATATCAGGAGCTGTTAAAAAAAGCTTGGTGGAGCCATTACTTTGGGTCACATTGGTTAGCAAGAGTCTAGGTTTCTGGCGCTAGGTTTGCCAGTCTTAAAAAGAATAATTGCCAATGTAAGGGACTTTATGCCCGTGCACGTTACACTGCTAGCTCCAGCTGCAGAGGTTCATCTTTGATGCAGTGTAGCTGTGGGGAATCTTCGAGCGGGCATTGTTCTCAACTCACATTAAAATGATTGTTGCGGGAGAGGCATCCACGGGGACCGCTGCCAGCTTCTTATTGATGTGTTCAGTTTCATCTATTGACACGCTACCCTTTATTATTACACAGTGAATCCTGTGGCACTGGAATTTGCTATTAAATCTGCCCTGCAAAAGAGAATTGGCAGGAGCTGCTTTAAAAGCAGTGTGACCCCTGCGTTTCCAAAGAATAGCTTCTAAATATGAAACAGATGCTGAACTAGTAGAGGATGCTTCCTAAATTTTCAGGGTACCAAACATAATAGTTTTGAGCAAAAATCAGAATTAACATAATTTGTGAATAATCATTTAAGTTTCAATACCCTTTTTCCAGAAACTTATGTCTAATCAGTACATACATACCTTTTGTGCTTGAATACAGCAATACTGAGGTGAACATAGGCAATTATTTGTTAACTGAAACTGTTAGAATAAGCTGTGTTAGGTGTTAGTCTTTAAATCTGTGCTCCAATCCTCTTCTGAATGCTAGAATGTGGGAGAGGTTATGTATCTTCCCTTGCCTTTTGACATAAACTACTTTGTGCTTTCAGAGCGCCACCCATAATATTTACCCAGATATAACAACTTCCATCTCCCAAAAGAAGTGTTATGTTCTTTAGAAGCCCAGTGGCATACTGTGTATTGGAGGTGGTGTCAGTGGATGGAATTTATGTCTGTGTAAAGAGGCTTTATGTTGTATGTAGAGTGTGCTTGTTCATATTGAGTTCATACAGCAATTTAAATTAATGCAGAGTAATAAGTCTATTGCATCAACCTTGTTTGCCTTTGATCTCAGGGTTTGGTTCTAGACGGGGCTTGCTGTACCTTTCGGTTTAGGGAGCTTAAGTCCTGGGGCAGGTTTCATCAGTGAGAAAATGAAGAGCATGACTGCTTATCGGAGACAAAATCACTCTGGGATTGTCTGGAGGTGGGAGGTAGCAAGGTGAGCCTGGGTCTTTCATGGGTGACACAGAGCCAGGGTTGAATGGATACTGAAGCTATTGACTAAACTCTGGTTGCTGGCAACTGTATTGATAGACACCTGTCAATAGTTGTAAAGCTGATGACATCCCTAGGTTTGTGGGTGTGTTTATCTAAAAAAAAAAAAAAGTGGAGAAAATAGCATATATAGCCAGGAGTCAATGTGCACAGAAGTGTGGCCGTTTCTAGAAATTAGAGACAGGGGAAGGCAGGTGAGGAGAGAGTACTGGAGCAGGACACTTCCCAGAGAGAAAGGGAAGTGGGGGAATAGCTTGTTTAAAATGGGTTAAAGGGGTGCCTGTAGGAGAGGGGGTGCTATTGGGGCAGTTAGCACCACAAACCAGCTCTGGTTAAAAACACAAGTTTCTCAAACTGCAAGCAGATCTTGAAATACCCTAGTTTTCTGCTCACAGCTAGCAGGTAAATGGAATATCTAATTGTAGACTCCTGCAGAGTTTAAAACAAGGACTGAAGTGTGCTGCTTGTGGCTGCAGGGTATGCTGTGGCATCCAAATTGACACTGGTGTCTGCCTTTTGAGTCTGAAAGGGAGGGGTGAAGGTAAAGCTGTGGTACTCTGAACAGAGTTCCTGGGTGGGAATGTCCTTCCAAAACAGTTAGAAGAACAAGTGAGACTTCAGATGGTACCCATGTTACTGCCATGACCAGAGGGTGCAGGGAGTGTGCCTGTTCCAGGCTTTGCCTCATAAACCTGTAAGTATCAACATAGATTGGCCAAAGCTATTTGGAAAGAGCTGTTAAAGATGATATCAAGTATTTCTCACTGATTGTCCTGTTGGTGTGAGCAGTCAGCTTTTGGTTTGTATATAGATAGATTTTTCTCCCTATTTGAAGCTGTGGAGTTACCTCTTTGTGCGTCTGGGCACTTCTGTACCTAGACTTGGAAGGCGGGTCCTTTCTTTAACAATTCCTACCCAGAGTGAGAAACTGGTCCCCTTAACAGTGCTTTCATGGAACATGCATATGGCACAAAGTAACTTGCTGGCTTCTCTTTCTTTTGTATTTTCTTCTTTTCTCCCACTTCTGGTTTTGGTGCGTTGGGGTGAGAACTCTGTGTGTATGTGGGTTTGGCCAAAGTCCAGCCTGAATACTGTATTCACACGAGTGACAGTCTGTGGTCAGCAGCATTCCTCCAGTCTCAGGGTTGCCTTGTTGCTCTAGAATCTTGCTTGCAGTCTAAAGTATGAGTTTTTGGCAGGGAGGAGGCTAGGACCCAAGTTGTAATTTTTGTGAATGGCATAGTGATGAAGAGCACTTCATGCTGATCATTTTTTCATCTTGGTCTGGTGGCATAAGGTCTTTTTTGGCTTTGGATGCACAGGAGGGAGGGTTAGGGGAAAAAAAAAACAAACCAACACACAGAAAAGTGCCTGGGGTACCTGCGTGTGAGGAGGAGAGGGCATGGGCTCATAGAAGATCTAGCAATGGCATATGCTGGACCTCCTTAGGACCTGTGTGCATTAAACTTATTGAAGGCCAATTGAGAAGACTGATTGCAGGTTAAGTAGTCTTTCCCCCAACATCCTTCCTTAGGTGTCAAACTCTCATGTTGACAAGATTAATGTGATGAACAGCTTTGGGTTTGAAGCCTTGTGCTGATTGTTGGAGGACAAAGATACCTGATACATGGGCCCATGTTGTGAATTGGTGGTGGAGGACAGCTAGCCTTGGGGAGTTTGGTAATGTGAAGCTAGAGCTTTCTGCTTTGATTGTGCGAGTATGAATGCAGCCTTGTGTCTACATTTTGCTGGGCCTGTGTAAAATGAATTACTGGTTTTGCTTCAGTTGAGCGAGCATATGCCTGCTGGCCTGAGTAAAATAGCAGCAGGTACTGGTGGTGTTTTAGTCAACAAGGTCACTCCCTGAATAAGGCCGAGTGAGCTCGGCACCCTGATTCTGATACAAAACAGCCAGGTGCATGTTGGCTGCAACTAGTGCACATAGAGGCTGGTTTCTTTGCATGGGTGAGTGAAGAACTTTGGTCTTCAACATTACTTGGGTGCTTTTCAGTACTATTTAACATCACCGTTTCACACTGCACCTCCACATCAGTTGGTGACTATATAGTTATTCTGTGACTTGAAGTTACAATTCTGATGGTGATTTCTGCCACATGGATGCTGAATTATGCATTGTATGGAAGCTCCAGTCACAAGTAATAATAAAACCAGAATTTTAACCAAGTAAGCTCTAAAAATTTAGTAGTTGGCAGAACATTCTTTGAATTTATGGTGATGGTCATATAGTGTCCTGGTTTGGGGTGGAGCAGAGCCAACTTTCTGTTCTGAGAGAGGCTCTTGTGTATCCTTGTTGCTGTGATACCCACGGTCAGCTGAGGTGGTTGTTTACCCTTGGAGAGGTTGTGTCTGTGGAGAGGAATGGACAGGTCATGTCACCCAAACTGACCAGTAGGGTGTTCCATCCCATCTGCCATGTTCAGTATCAAAACTGAGGGATCAAAGGAGTCAGGCTGGCTCTTCTTCAATGGCTCTCTTTCTTCAAGGACTGAGGTCTGAGGAAGACCCTGTCAGGGGGTCTACCTTGGATCCTGATCCATGGGTTCCTGAATCAAGATCCAGAATCCAGTTTCCAGTCATCACAGTGTCCAGTCTGGAACTTCTCTAGTGCCTGCCAGTGACATCTCCCTTGATACTGTTTTGTATATATTTTAATATGTTGCATCTATTTAATTATTTCCCTTTTTATCATTAATATTTAATTAAAATATATTTTTTTCCTAAACTCATAACTCTCTTTATCTCTCTTCTTCCTCTCCTTGGAGCATGAGGTGGGGAAGAGCATCTGTCATCTTGGCATTGGCCAACCCAACCCAAACTGTGACATATAGAATTCCAGTATCCATTTCTGGATTGTACCACCCTCTCTCCTTAGCATTATCTGACTCACAGAGTGTTGTTCAAGGGGTTTTTTTTAATGTTGAGATGGAAACTAATTGGAATGAGTTGGTGTTTTCTTTCCCTGTCCTTTGACTTTTCTGACATTTAAGGAGGAAATAGGGACATTTAACTGAGTGACATCCAGGTTTAACAGAAGCTTCTGAGGTTAGACTAAACGAATTCTGTCCTTTTTTCCTTCCCTGTAAACAGACAGAAGTTAAGGAGCATCTTTTTAAACTTTTCCTGCAGGATGCTTTTTGAATCTCTAGTACTGTCTCATGGTTGTAGTCTGTTTTTGTCTGCAATTCAGCATTCAATTGTTGCGCATTGCCACAAAAATATAGAAATGCTGAAACAGTCCATAATAGTGATGCTAAACTTGTTTTTAGCTTCCAGTGTTGACATTTGAGGCCTGCTGTTGTTTCAGGCCCTATACAGATAACTTACAGCCTTGGTTTACGATACATCTGTTTGGGTAGGTTTCACAAAGTTTGAGCTAAACAGTGTATAAATATGTATCCTTCCTGTAGAAAACAGGGTTCCTATTATAATCTCAGTTGAGTTCTGCTGCTTAACAGGTGATAGTATCATTGGTAACCAGCTGACATGTGACTCTTCCCTAGTAGTCAGCTAAGTACATATCCTTTCTTAAAGTACTTGTCAGCTAGGAATAAGAAGTTCTTTTGATTATTCACAGCACCATGCCTGAGAGCTTTCTTACTGAGATTACAAAATCTCTAGAGTAACGTGATGCGAGTACAGCTTTATTAGGATTGTGAACTCCCATAGTGATTAAAAGGGAAGAATACATCCACCAAGCGGATTAATGAAGATGGTTATTTTTATCAGTAGAGATATTCTTTAGTAGAATCTCAGAGAATTCTGGGAGATCTCACTGGTTGTACTGAGCAACTGTAGGTGATGGACAGGTAGTGAATTTCTTGCATTGAACTGTTAATACATGAAAGTACAGTAGTGTGAATGGGGCAGGTAAAAATACAAATACCTTGAACACAACTGTTCCAGGAAGATAATTACTCAAGCATTCAACTGATATTTTTCCCCCTTTTTTTTTTTTAAACACCAACTCTCTTTGGCTAAGAGGATCTCCTTTTATGATAAAGGCAAATAGTTCTTCTTTTCAATCTAGGGACAGACTGGACTTCTGTACTTTAAGACTTCTTAGCAATCCCTTGTCCAAGGCTTGCTTATTCCTTGTGAAAGGGACAAAGATCCTGAAATAATCTGTGTTCTACCTGCGTTATGACTTTTGGTAGGCTTAGGCTATAAAACTACAAACAGTAGAGGCATTTGTAGGTTGCTCTTGCATTGCATTATAGCGGGTGCTCTTCTGCTTGAATTCTTGGAAATGTCTTATGTGATGTTGTGGATTTTAACTGGTTTAAGCTCCTGGGAAATGTACTTCAGTTCATTAATCTGTTCAGTTCTAAAACCTGTTCTTATTTCTGAAAAATTAAGTAGGGATGCAGGAGGTGAGGTGAGAGGAAGGTTGTATAGTTAACTAGTGCTCTATAAATGCTGTATGTACCACCTTCTATTTAGGTCTTCACTAGCAACAGGAGTGCCTTCTAGGTACTCTTGTGCTTTCTTACAACAGTAATAATGCCAATTGCTCTCTAATAATAAACAAACTTTGCTAGAAAATAGTGCTGTTAACATGATGTATGATTGCCATACCAACAGGTGAGCTAAACCCAATTGATTTTGTGGTGCATTATAATAAAAATTGAGCAGGGAGTATAAATAGCACTTTGAAGCTTTAAAGTATAAATTTACAAACAACGAAGAAATTAAAAGAGAAATAAACAGTTCTGTTGTATTTGTGTGTGAAAGGCTTGTCAATCTTTTTGTTATGGTCTTTAAATTGTTATGTATTGCTGATGTTTGACAGGGCTAGATGCAGAGCTGGGAGGAAGATTCTTTATTTTTAAATCATCTATTGAGAAGCCTGACTACATGTATACTCTGTGTCTCTGAGTACTGAAGAAGACATAAGTCCTTTTTTTTTCCCACTGAAGAGTAAGATATAATACGGACTTCTTCAAGCAATGCTAATTTTTCAGATGTTATCAAAAAGCATGAGAGGAAGAGGAACTTTCTGATATTGCAGCGCATTCAGTCCCTTTCTTACTTTCTTTTTTTTTTTTTCGTTGGTTAATGTTTGTGAGATCAGGCTTTCAGTTCATTTATTTGCAGCCTGAGTTCAAGGCCTAGGTGCTGAATGAACATCTTTTGGGTATAGGTTAGTGTGGTACAAATGTATTTCATGTTTTTTTTTCTGTTTTCTTACATCTGTGTTCTGTGTTTGCATTTGGAAGGATACGTCTGTAAGTATCATCTCTGGTGCTAAGGCTGGGTGAAAAGTCTCTTTCACTTGCCATGGCTTGCAGGATATGCTCTGTTAAGGGATTGGGGCTTGCTCTGCACATTGGACAGCAATGTTTCATGCTCTGGCTTTCTGTGCCTAGTCAGAAGTAACTCTGGAGAATATTAGCCCTCCCTGTGCATTGAGTGTATCTCCTGTGTTACCTGAGGGTTGTTTACCCTAAAGTGAAGGGGGCAGTTCAAGGAAACGCCTTTAAGCTAGAAAGCTCAAAGGTGCTTAAAAGATACAACTAATAATCTAATTTTTAGATTCTAAAATCTAAACTAATAATTTTTAAAAGTATGGACTATTAATTATAGTGTCTGTGGCCAAGTCCATCTACAGCTTTCCTGGTGAATTTTAACACCCATGACTTTGTAAATTGGTAGTGTACTTTCCATTTCTGTTCCTATACTACTCTGTATTGCATGCTGTTAGACAGCTGCTGCATTTGCACCAGACATCGTTTCTTCTCAGTTGATGTTAAAATTGCTTCTTTGCATTAGTACAGTGGCTGGTACAGACTTCTGACTAGTGCTTTTGCAATGGGTATATGCAACCTGCAGCGTTGTCTTTAGTTCTTATGCTACATACGTGTACCGGCTCCGAAAATGGCTGGCATGCTGTCTGTTGGAATGAAGTTTGGCTGTAGAGTCTTTTGTTCTATTGAACAATGGGACATAACTGTTCTTCCCAGTGTAACAAATGTGAGGATGCCTAGGGTGAATGCAATCTGCTGTCTGTTTCAATGTAAGCTGATTGTAAGTGTTAGTTACTGAATAATTTCAGGATAGTCAAGTTTCACCCAATTATTATCAGCTACTTACTTTGTACATAGGCTGTCTTATTAAATAGTGTAACCTGGAACAGCTCTGCAAGGAGACTGGAGAAAAGAAACAATTAAGCATTTTCCCTCTGGGCGTCTTTCAAAAACTATATTCTCCTCCTCTTATTTTAATGTCATGTTGCTTCTCTACCTGCCTTTCTCTTGTTTCATGCTCAAAAGGATTCCCTCTCTTCTGATTTTTAAGAGTTCCTCGAAAATTGTGTTCTTTCATTTCTTTTTTTGTCTCTCTTCTCATTGTTGGGCACAGCCTGGATGCCTCTGAGGAGCAGCGGTAGTAAAAAAGGTTCTCTAAGCTCCTGCTGCCTAAAGCTGTATAAAGAGAGGGTGGGCTGTCTCCAAAGGTCCATTCAGCCTTGTGTCCCGCCTCTGTCAGTGGTCAAGAGCTCTTCCCCTTCACCTAGGGAAGAGTGAGCACACCCTGTTACAATCCTAGTGTATCATCTTGTGATCACCTGTAGCTTGAGATTTCCTAAGTTAGAGGTGATATCCTCATGTTGAACCTTTGATACCATAGAATCCTAGAATACTTTGGGTTGGAAGTGACCTTTAAAGGTCATCCAGTCCAACCCCCTGCAAGAAGCAGGGTTGTGTTGTTCAACTAGAACAGGTTGCTCAGAGCCCTGTTCAACCTGACCCTGAATGATTCCAGGGATGGGGCATTTAGCACCTCTCTAGACAACTTGTTCCATTATAAAAATGTTTTCTTCTATCTACTCTAAACATACAGTCTTTTAGTTTGAAACCATTATTTATCCATATTTCTTCCAAGAGTTTGCTGGCTCCTGGGTGTTGCATGTGCCTACCTTTTGAAGTTCTGTTTTCTGAAACGTTCTGGGTAATGGTGCATATTGGCTGATCTCCGAGTGCGTGTTAACTTTCCTTTTCTCTTTTATCACCTGTGGTGTTGACCTTCCTATACGCAGCATGCCAATAACAGCAGCAAAGTAAACACTTCTGAGATACATTTCTTAAAACGCTTCCTGTTATTCCCACTTTTAAGATGTGTATTTAGGCGTGCTTATCTGAAAATTAGTAACTAATGGCTGAACGCCAAACTTTACTAAGACTCCAAGCAGGAATATGTTGTGATGCAGTCTTTTCTTATATGGCTGCATGTGGGCTTTCAACTGTCTAATGGCACTACAGAATGTCACACATATTTAAGCTTTTAGGAAGAACTTTGTGCCATGTGTTACTGTGTATACCAGGGAGACTATTCAGTAATGGTTGAGAGGTGAGGGTAGATATTACTTTAAATGCTGCATGTTAATCAAAATAGGTAACAGAGAAAACTTGCTGGCATATAATCTAGAGGGAGAAAAAAACATTACATTTGTGATGGGGAATATGAGAAGACTGTGAGACTTCTTCAGTCAGGTGCTGAGTTGATGAACCTTGCTATTCTGCTACTGGAGATAACAAAATACCTGTATTGAATACAGGGCAAGGTTTTCAGAGGTGATGCAAGGCTTGAGGCTGTGACCTGAAACTTTCTTTATAAAGAGACTTGGTTCCCCAGAATGTTAATGCTCAGGGTTTTTTGAAAACTGAACCTCTTCATTTATTCAACTAACTTTGGTCACAAGAGCAGAGTGTTTCTTTTTTTTTTTTTTCTGCTCGCTTTAGAAGGTACTAAGAGAGTTTGTTTCTCTCCAGGACTGGGGGTAATTGGGAGTGGAGCTGTACCTGGTGCATGTCTCACATGAGGTAGTTCAGCTCTCTTCTGGTTTCTGAATCTTTTGTGTGTTGCCCACATGCACATACCTGCATACCCATTCCAGAAAGTCTCTTCTTTTTGTTCAGTACAATTAATCTAGTAAATTAACCAGCAGCTGCATGCAATACTATTTGCTTTCACGTGTGAGAACAGCTTTCTAGAGGTAGAGTTCAGGGGCATGGACAGCTAATTACACAGCTAATTTGCCTTCAAGCTCTTGGAGGCAGTAAATGCCAGTAAATTTTCGACTCTTGCATGCTTTTTTGAAAATTGTGACTATTAAATTTGCTGAGCAGGGATAAGCAACACTGAAGTGTGGGTGGATTTCATATCCTAGCCGTACAATTGTTGATGGTTTGACTCATGTTTGTGATTTAGGGAAGAGTTCCTGTTTCCACACTGAAGTTCAAGTTAAATGTGAACAGGCCTTTAAGTATCCTGTAGGAGCACACAGGCTGCATCTTCATTACCATTTCAGTTATGGCAAGGATTGAATTTCTGAGGTGAATCTCCCCATTGTCCCACTTTCTGCACATTGCTTTTTACTGGGAAGCAAAGAGAGCGTGCAATTAGGATTCCTTTGGAAGTAACTGAACCAGAAGTGTCAGTCTAGGAGAGTGTGTGCTGTGCTTCAGGTGCCCTGAGGTCTATGGCACTGAACCTGGTCCAGTGCAAATGCCCAAACATGCACAGTGTGATTTTGGGGGCCTCAGCGCCAGCTGCCCTCGACAGCCTTTTCTCCTGTTGAGCTGTGCCAGATGCTAAAGTAAACAGTTGTACTAGTCTTAAATCTCTGTGATGGGGGATAAGATTTTTTTGCTTTTCAAATATTAGTGAAGTAAATAAGCAGGCTGTCTTGAGTTCCATCTTCACATCTAATACCTTATTCTCATTTTAACGCAGCCAACTAGATTGATTTGAATGTTGTTTGTGAAGCTTTTTTCTGTATTTCCAGAACTGTCTGTGTTGGTATTTGTCTTTTTCAAATAATGAAGAGTGCTGTGGCATGCCTGCTTTTAAAACCAGCTGTTTTGCAGACCCATCTGGGGGCAATTTTATTTAACGGTCTGTGTGGGAGTTACACAGACCCTTTTAAAGACCTTGACTGCAGTCCCTGTGTGCCTTCTAGGTGTTGTTTTATGTCCCTGGTCTCTCAGCTTTTTCTTATGTGGATTTCTTTTGTCCTCTTGTCCCCTCCAAACAGCTGACCCTCTTCTTTGCAAGGGAGAAACAATACTGTAATGGAAAAGGTATCTTCTTGAAATGAGCTGTTTCATGTGTCCACTTTTTTTTTTATTCCAGAGATCAGACCAGCTGCTTTTTCTGGGGCAAGATAATTTCTTGTTGTAGGTGCTATAGCAAATAATAAAAGCTCAGCAGCAACAAGTACTGTAAATACCTTGCAGTTCTGTTCTCAATTACAGAATTAGTTATGTAAATCTTGTATTAAAGGAGGAAGAGCCCTGATGTGTCTTAAATCATACTCTGTGTGTACACGCATGCGTACAATTCTCTCTTGTCTAGGAGAAAAATATCTGTGCTCCTGACATGCAGGCTCCATAGAGATTAGCATACTAAACAGTATTGCTCTACATGACCTGAAATTGGCTTTTGAGTGCTAATTGGATCTATGGGCTTTGAGAGAAGGGGTTGGAAAACAATGGTCTCTGGTTTTCCAGGTTGCAGACAGCAGTATGGATACGGTGGTGGAGTAGGTGCCTAAATGAAGTTGGTGGGGGTGGCTTCTGAGCCCTGAGGGCACCAGTTGATAGAGTACAACCTAACTGTCTGCTTTGCTTTTGCTTATGGCTTCATTGCCTAGCTGTATGCATCTTTCTGTTTTCATCTTTATGTAAAGAAATGGAGTGAAATGAGCACTAAGCATGAAACCAGGAATACATGTGATCTATTCCAACTGCTCCTGTTCTGTGTGAGTTTGGTCTAGTCAGTTAATCTGTCCAAGTACATCTTCTGCAGCAGAAGAGTTGGTGATAGCTGTGCTGTTGCACTTACCTGCACATGCCGACATGGCACAGGCACTCATTCCTATGCTGTAACGCCCATTCAGTTGTGCCAATCTATTGTTGGCATTTTTAATGTGGCCACTTCCTTGGAGATTATTTATGGTGGAGGTGGGACTGTTAGATAATTAAATTACAGATGAAAAGGATTACTCTGTGAACTTTGAGATCCATCCCTCTGCTGGCTCCTATGGCTGCAAATCAGTTGTCAAGTGTGGAGCCAAGGTGGGCCAATGCCATACGCTGCCTTGTTCAGCAGTTCCAGCAGCCTTGCTACCCAGCCACCTCCTGCCATAATCTCCCACAACACAATTGAAGAGTGAAGATGCTCTTCAGGATCCCAATCAGAGAGTCTGAAAGCCTAATGCATGGCGTTGTGGTTGCTGATTTCTGTAAGTAGGCTTTGCTCTACTGCTGTTTTTGCTGAAAGCTACGTGAATGCCTTTGCTTATGCAGTGGAATGCTTGCTGGGAAAGTAGGCTCTGTGTACTGAGATTTTTTCCAATGATCCCGAAAACAATTTTTGGGAAAGTGAAGGTTAAGATTGATAACATCTGAATTATGAAAGCATGTGGCTTTTTGAGTCTCATTTTTCAATCCTCTTTAGACTTAACTTGGCTTTAGATAGGACTTTGTCTGGTATGGATGGGGTATTGGGTTAAATTGTGGTGGATGAGTGACACCAAATTTATGCAGGTTGCATAAATAAAAAAAAAAAAACACCCCCGCAACCCGTGCAAAACTTTCTACAAACCCAAAACACCAAAAAAGTAAAGCCCCAACCAAAAAAACCCGCCAAAACCCATAGGGAAACAACCACCCAAAAAGCCAACTAAACTAAAAAAAAAGCTGTTGGTGTGTGTTTGATTTGCTTTTTTTTTTTTTTTTAGTATAATTGTCAGTGAAAAGTTAAAGACTTGATATTGCATTTAGTGCTACTTCTACTTGAAAGCACTTTGAGTGGGTGTTTTTGGATATTACCTAACACTAAAGATAACTTGGAAAGCAAATGATTACTGCACACCAATAAAAATCTGTATCTTCTGCTCTGGGAGGAAAAGGGATGATAATAATGGAGGTTATTTTGGGGAGAGGGAGAAGGGAGCGTTCCAGGATTGCTTTTTAAAAAATGTATAATTTGTGAAACACATGGGTATTGCTATATGTGCATCTTTTAAAAAGTCTTTTGGCAAAAATGCTTTTTTTTTTTTTCTGGCTTTCCATCTTTCTCATGTCTGCTCGGTGCTATGTCTTGTTTAAAGCCATGATGGTTGAAAAATTTATTAGCTTTTATAGTATAACATGATCTTGTCTGCGATCTGGATTTTTTTTTTTTTGTCTTGTCTTGGATTTTTATACCTGGTGTATTATTTTAATGTAGATGCAGATTTTGAAATGATGTATGTCTGATTGCTTTCTCCAGTTAAATCCAAAGAAAGTTCAGTTTAATCCTAGTGGTGTGCTGGACTCCATGCAGAGCAAAGAAAATGGTTGGTCTCTGCCCAGAGAAAATTGCAGTATAGAGTGAATGGATTTGAACTGCTCTGTTCAGTTCCAGCTGCTTTATTTAAGATAATAAGTGGAAGTTAATGATACTGCAGAAGAGCACTGACTTTAATTCTGTATATTCCAGTCTGAGGACTTTTAAAAAATAATGGTAAATGTGTGCACTCCTCTTGACTTTGAATTTAACCTGTGTCTGGTTTTCAACCTTTGTCCTTCCTCTCTACTACAGAAAATGTGAAGATACTTCAGATCCAGCATTTCTGCAAATATTTATAGCCCTGCTTCCAACTGTTGCTAGCTCTTCAGCTTTGAATTGTGGGCTTTACTGCTTTGTCAACTGTTTTCCTTAGAATGTAACATATTGAACCTCTACTCTGGCATCAGGAATTGCTTCTGAGGCAGAACAACAAAAAATCACCTGTCTTGTGTGAGAGTCTAAATACCACTTCTGGAGGCCCTGGACTTTTTGGGTCAGATGTGACTAGGTAACCTGAACGAGCTGCTCTGGCAGAGTAGGGTAAAAATGGAGTTCTGTGAGGCTCTCTGGAGGAAAGTAAATGAAGGTTGTTAGCAGGGGCAGGTGTTTCAGGTGAGATCTAGGAAGAAGCAGCATGTTGGCTCTTACATTTAATTATGTGTTGTCTGTCCTTCCCTTTTTGCTCCCAACTGCATTTGAGAGATTTACCAAAACTGGTTCTTTAGATACAGCCTTTTATCTTCAACTGCCAGTTAGTGGTAGGGAAAGGAAATGGAGATCATATGTGGTGGAGTTTTTTGACATCCAGAGGAATCTAAAAGCCCGATCTTTAGTATTATCTCTACTTGTTAGACACTTGCTCCATTTGGACCAGTAGTGCCACCATCTGTTTGACAGACTAGCCACCTGCTTTGCAGAGCTGGGAAAGGTTTATATGGCTTCTCCTTTCCCCTCTATCTGCTGTATGCCTTGCTCTACCTTCCAGTACCATACCTCTCCCCATGACTGGGAAGCAGTGGTGTACAGTGGGATCTGTGCTGTCAGCAGCTGGCAGTAGTTTTTTAAACTAATTGGTACTGCACATGCAACCTGGTTTCTGCCTTACAAGCTTCCACTGGAGTTTTACTGATCTCTTCTCTTTGTCTTGTAGCAGGAATAACCTACAGAAGCACTTACAGCAACTTCCTGTGGTTCATCTTGGCAGAGAATTGCAAAGGGGTTTGTGCTTGGGTGAAAGAGATGCCAGTCAGCTGGTCTTCAGAAGGGTGGATTTGGGCAGGTGAACAGTGCTTTATTCCCCATAGCCCAAGAGAGGCAGTTCTGCCCGTTGCAGTTGTCTGAGCAGAGAAACATGGCACAGGAAGGAGGCTTTCCTTCTTGTGAGACAGTTCAGTTAAGTTTTTCCAAAATTGATCTTGGGCAGTGATCAGACAATCTGCTGACTATCTGCAGGAATACAGTGTATTTTATATGGTGAAGTATCGTTCTGCTACTGTCTGATTGGTGTTTACAGATCTGAACTTGCCAATTAGTATGTATTTATTTAAAGTAACATCATCCAAACGCTTGTATTGGGCAGAATAGATCAGGTCTAACTTGCTGGGTGTTCATCTGGCCCATTGTGCTGATGTGTTTTGTGTATTTTGAATGAGGGTGGTGGGTTTTCTTTTTGTGGTAATTTTTTTTGTCTTTTTTTTTTTTTTAAAGATGGGGAGAGGCATAGAAAAATCTTAGTTTTTCTGCTGAACTCAGGTGGTTTTCTCCCAAGGCTCTAACTATGAACAATAGGGGGAGAGAAGTTTTTCAGAGAACTTCTTTCTATTAATGACAGATAGAACTTAGGTAATGAGCCATATAAAGCGGTAAACATCTAGCAGCTATGCAGAAGGACTCCTGCAAGTGGAAAGATGCACCATAGCCTAACTTGACTAATCTGGTGGCCTTCTGTGATGGATTGACTGCATTGGTGGATAAGGAAACAGCAACTGATGTAATCTATCTTGACTTCTCAAAGGCCTTTATTAAAGTCCCACACAACATCCTTGTCACTAAATTGGAGAGATAAGGGTTTGATGGATGGGCTATTCAATGGATAAGGAATTGGTTGGATGGCTGCATCTGAAGAGTTGCAGTCAATGGCTCAGTCTCCAAGCGGAGATGAAAGTGATGGCCCTCCAGGGTCTGTATTAAGACTGGCACTGTTCAATATCTTCATTAGTGACATAGACGGACCAAGAGCACCCTTAGCAAGGCTGTGGGCAACCCCAAGCTGAGTGGTGCGGTTGATATATTAGAGGGACCCCGACAGACTTGAGGATTGGACCCATGTGAACCTTGTAAGGTTCAATAAGACCAAGTGCCAGTTCCTATGCCTGGGTCAGGGCAGTCCCCAGTATCACTACAGGCTGGGGGATGAATTCACAGCAGCTGTGGATAGAAGGTCTGGGGGTACTGGTGGATGAGAAAGTGGACAAGCCAGCAATGTGCTCTTGCAGCCCAGAAAACCAACTGTATCCTGGGCTGCATCAGAAGCGTGGCCAGCAGGTTTGAGGGAGATGATTCTGTACCTCTACTCTCATAAGACCCTACCTGGAGTATTGTGTCCAGCTCTGGAACCCTCAGCACAAGAAGGACATGGATCTGTTAGAGCATGTCCAGAGGAGGGCCTGAACACCTCTCCTACAGAGGAAGGCTGAGGGAGTTGGGATTGTTCAGCCTGGAAAAGAGAAGGCTTCAGAGAGACTGTGTTGTGGCCTTTCAATACTTAAATGGGGCTTGTAACAAAGATGGAAAAAGGCTTCCCCCCCCCCCCCCCCCCCCCCCCCCCCCCC
>BJBW01000086.1:0-30234 GCA_004320125.1 Scolopax mira | reverse complement strand
GGTGGTGAGACACTGGAACAAGTTGCCCAGAGAAGTTGTAGATGCCCCATCATTGGACGTGTTCAAGGTCAGATTGGCTGGTCAGATTCATTGGAAGTGTTCAAGGTCAGATTGAGCAACCTGATCTAGGGTGAGGTGTCTTGCACCATGGCAGGGGGTTGGAACTAGATGATCTTTAAAGGTCTCTTCCAACCCAATCCATTCAGTGGTTCTATGATAACTAAGAACTGTGTTCTGGTGAAAGCCTTGTGGTTTGCTTAGGTACATTTGAAAATCCTTTTCTTGGAGGTGGTGGGTGAGTGGGGATGAATGGGGAAGACAGCAGGTCATTACTATGCTGCAAAACATGTTGCTTTAATCCCTTCATGTGAATCTTAATCCACATGATACAGATTGGGTCCAACTGGGAAGGTACTTGCTTTTTCACCCAGTACTGGAGGTGTAGCTTTTCTGAGGTATCTCGGATGGTGTGGAGATTAGAGCAATCCAGCAGCCTTGCAGTTTGAGAGCATTTCTGAGGCTTCGCTTAAGATGCAGTATGCGTTTCTTCATCCTGATCGAGATAATGGGTTTTAAGCAATTACACCCAGGCTAATTCCTTTTGATAAGAGCTCTACATTATCTAAAAAAAGAATCCTAGCCGCCTGGGAAAGAACAATGTAAATGTCTCTCTCATGGACTTTTTCATTCTCAATCTCTGTTATCTTCAGATAACATGCTGCAGATCTTTCAACCCATAAAAATTTACCAATATAATAAAAATAGAATATTTTTTTAGGTAGGGAGTATTGCAGTCAGGGAGGCGTAGGAGTACTGTTGACTGGCAAATTATGGAGGGAGCCCTGTGTGCTGTAGGTGATTCTGGGCTACTGGGGTGATTACAGCTTTGACATAAGGAATCAAATTTTGTCTCTTTTAAAGGAGTCTCTTGTTTTCTCCCTGTGTGGGCTGTGTGTTTAAGGTACAGGTTGCTTCTGCTGATTAGGGTATTCTAAACTTTGTAATTTGGCAAGAGTAGCAAAAGCTTACCACTTTATTTAACATAGGTCCCAACCCCTACTGCATGGAAAGGATGGCATGATACTGTCATGTATTAAGCAGGAATGGCAAGACATTTTTTTCTTTGTTTTTTTGAGACCAGTAAAGAAATTTCATTAGTTAGCTGCATTTCTGGTACTTAAAAGAAATTCCTTTTCTTCTGCTTAATCCCTCTGCCTTTTCCTCTCATACATATACAGTGTAGGATAGAAAATGTAATTGATTGCATTTTAAAAAGGGGGAGAAATCCCAAAGTAACATGCTATTTGTGTAAATCTTCCACTTCCAGGAAAATCATATATTAAAAATAAAAATTGCATTACCGGTATTTAAAGGCTCTCAAACATTGTAGGCATGTTCGTTGTAACTTGTTCTTTCTTTCCCAGATAGTTGCAGATGATATTCTTGACGTGTAGCTGTCTGATGATAATTGCAGCTGGGAGGAGAGGCAAAGGGAAAACAGGAAGATTGGAGATAAAGATTAAAATATCCCATGCTGATATGCTTTGGTTCTCCTTCCCCAGAGAAAAGCCTGTGAAAGTGTGGTGTGTTGTCTGTCCCTTCACCTGCCTGCTCCCTAGGGAAAGTCACTGAATGTCTCCCACTGGGAGCCTGACCAGTTCTTTCCAAACGGAGGAAGAGTATTTGTGTGGATGCATCTCTTTGGGACAAAAAAGATGCAAAAATCAAATATATGGTGTTTTTTTCTCCCTTTTGTAAAATGGCATCATGCATCACACTGTAGTTAAGCAGCGCAGTACAGAAGTGTGAGATTTGGGATTTTGCTAGAAATAGGAGGCAGAGTGCACAGCTTTAATGGTGGGGAATCCATCCCTTATTCTCCAGAGTGGCACAAGAAGGGTTGTCCCGGTGCAACCTCCCCATTTACACAGTGCTGCTGTAAAGTGGTGCCTGGATTGAAAATAAATGGGAGAGTTCAGGAAGGAAAATCGTTACCACCATTTGCGAAGTTGGCCGCAGAATTTTTTTCCTGTCATAAACTGTTATGAATTTGAAAGGGCTGCTGTATTTCCTTCCCAGATGTGGTAATGTTTCGTTGGCAAATGAAACAACCTTTTGTTTGGAAAGCTCTTTTGAGATGAAAGTCATCAGCAAAGTTGTCGCTGTGTCTCCTGTGACTGCCTTGGTTGAGGGGTTGGACTGTGTGTTCTGATGCAGGGGCTCGAGCGCTTAGTCTGAGCCAATTTACTCATTCTTCAGCTCTTACTTTTTTGGCTTTAATTGGCTTCCTACTGCATGTCACATTGCATTTTCCTTTGCCTGGCGGCCGAAGAAAGTCAACCTCCTCCTCTGGGCTGCTAAGAGAACATGTTTGCTTACTAGATAGAGCTGTCTAGTGCAGGCTGGAGGCGGCTCCTTCCCTAAGAACACTGAAGCAGAAGTGGGTTCTTTGTGATGGTATCTCAGCCTTGTGGGCAACTCCACAGATTACTTCTCATCTTGTTCTTTCACAAATGATACGTAGATGCAAAACCTGTGTGAAAATGAACTCCTAGAAGACCTTCCTCACTATAACTATGTCCCTAATGGAAGAGGAAATCTTTTCCACCCCTTTCCTTGAGGAATTGTGTAGCTTGTTGAGAATTCAATCAGGCCACCTGTCTGTAGATCCTGTAAAATTTTGCTGCCTTGTTTTCTTGGTTATCCTAAACATGACATCTTGCTATTTAATGCTCTGATTGACTTCACAACCTGTCTATTCAGTCATCTGCTTTCCTTGTTCTCCTTTTTGGAAGAATTTTGTTTAATGACAGCAGTGAGATTGTGCATCTAGGTGATGGGACAAATTAATTTAAGTACTTCATGGACCATTGCTAGGGAACAAACACTAGCTCAAAACTGCCAAGGTTATGTCTTGTCTCTGGATTATTAATATGCAAGCCCCAGTTTATCATTCTACTATGAGCCACACTTTGCCAGTGTTCCTGGTGAAGTATTTTGTGTGTTCCCTTGGGAGAATCCTCTGATCAGATGCTTGACAAACAGCCATGAAGGCTCTGTGGTTGCTCTACTTTTTGGGTGTTGCCTGGAAGTCCTGTCATCTGTCTAATGAGCTCAAGGAAGAAGTCCCAATCCTTGTGTTTGTGTGCTGGCGAGGCACCTTTACATTTTGTTTTGAAAATAGTTCCTTGCAATTTCATCAGGTGGTCTGGTAACTCTGGAAAAAAAAAATATTGTATTTCGATAATTAATCTTGTACTCAGGGAGGTTTGAATATCCAGCTTTACAGTTTAGGATACAGAGGCAGTTACTGAGTTCCTGCTAAGTACACATCTTTGGTGGTCTCAGCGATATGGGAAAAATACTGAATTGTCAGAGTTCTGTTGTTTTCTGTCAGTAGTGTATACACTGTTCTGTCCTGCTCCATCTGTTTCTACTGTTAAATGGGATTCAAGTGAATTCATTAAGAACATGTCACCTTATATTAACAGCGAAATATATTAGGTGTCATGAAAAATAAATGTTTCCAACAAATTTACAGAGTTTGAAGCTCTTGTATAATGAAAGCTGAACTTGGATTGCTCTGGGAAGATGCAGGGGGTGTATGCGAGTAACACAGCGCTGCAAGAATAAAATATTTTTTAAAAGCTCCTCATTTGTCTGCCAGAGTAAAATGGACCTCTCCTCTTGCCAAGATCGGTGTCTGTAGCTCTGTGCCTTCTGCAGCAGCTACATGAAATGTTACTCCCTAATGCACAGCGAAGAACACAGCACCTTGTTTAGAACCTGGGGACGCTCTTGCTGTTGACTGCTGCGGGACAAAAGGCAGAATCCTGAGTTCACAGCTTGCTAGATACTGAACCTCCTGGGTATTTATCCTGAGAAATGCAGCTCACCTTTGGAGTGTCTGCTCTGTGTGTGTTCCTCCTTACCTGTGGGCAGGCACCTCAGATGCTCTGCAGTAAGTTCTCATTCTCCTGTGATGATGTAGATGTGTCCTCCCCTCCAAGAATCCTACTTTATCTTAGCAGTACCAAATATTATTGGTTGTAAAGTATAAAGTTAAAACTGTTACAGGCTGTTCTTCCTATCCTGCAGCCTGTTTGACTTCCCTTCTTCCAACTGGAATTGATTGTGGGAATGTGAGGAGGGGGACAGTCATTGCTTTACAGCAATAGGGTAATGACCTCTGAACAGTCTGCATGCCCCTATCTTTCCCTTTGGCCTCCCTTCTCTTATGAAGGTGCTAATCACCCCCTACCTTCATTTAGTGTCAAAGGGTCTTAAGTGACCTTGGAAGAAGAGAAACTGATCTGTAGGTGCTAATCTCAAACACAAATGTGCAGCTCTCGCCACATTAGTCATGCCTTTATCATCCCTAGATTGGATTAGAGCAGCTCACAGTATGTGGGTCTACAGCTGAAGACATGCAGAACAGCGGTGGTGTTTTAGTGTCACAGGAGAGTATTTTCTAGAGAGATTTGATGTCTGAGGTGTGATCCTTAGTGAGGATCCTGAGCTGACTTCTCACAGTGGCCTGGTGCAAGGTGGTTTGGCTGTCAGGCAGTGCTGCTTTAAAGCTTACCTGCTGCTGTTACCACTTACTGTAAGAGGATAAGTTGAAGGATTGAATGGGGCTGCAACTGAAGACCTAGTGAGGAAATATATTGGACCCCTGCAGCTTGCTTTATTTTTTGTTGGTTATCTTTTCTGTATCAATGATTTTGCTATATGGTGCCTGTGTTTGGAGAGATGTGCTTAAAAACATCTGATTGTGGAACAATACGTTGACAGTGGAGGTTTTTTTCTTTGATTCCTGCATGAATGGCACAAAGAAGTCCAGCTTTCTTATTAGGAATAGTCAGATCAGGTACATAATAACCATCTTCTGGGTAGGGATGTAAAGGGGTAAGAGATTAACCCCAGTCTGCATTACAAATAAGTTTAATAAGTACCACTGTTGAATACAGAAGGTCATGGCAATGAGGAAATCAGACTATTATGACTGAGCCTGTACTCGTGAACAGCCTGCAAAGCAAAGAGAGTACTGGGAGTTACGAACTGAGGGGGTAAAGGCACTGTCACTGGTTCCACTGTTTGCTGAACTGAAACTGGGGATAAAAATATGCTTTTCTCTTGTAGTTATACTCGGTGTGTATAGCTGCTTGTATAGTTTTTTAAATGTCCACAGAAATCTCGATTCTTTAATGCATCTGTCATGGTTTAACCCTAGCTGACAGCTAGGACCATGCAGCTGGTCTTTCCCTTCCCCTAGGAAGAGGAGGGAGGGCAGGAGAAAAAAAACATCACATGTTGAGATAGCCAGTTTAATAGAATGGTAACAGAAAAGCAAAATAACAATGATGACACTTCTCTCACCACTCAGTGACTCGGTACCTTCCTGAGCAGTGATTGCTCATTTCCACACCCCACCCCTGACCAACCCCCATTTATATAGAAAGCATTGTGTCTATGGTACAGAGTATTTTGTTGGCCATTCCTTCTGTCTACGCTCCTTCTTGCCTCCTATGGGAATCTGAAAAGTATAAACATCACCTAGCAAGAACTAAACCAATAGCTATTATTGACATTCTTTTCACAGCAATCACTAGGAAGAAAAACTAACACTTTCCTAGCCGAAACCAGAACGATCTCCTTCTCCATGCCACTCTGGAGGGGAAAAGCTGCACTTCATAACAGGTTCCCTGGTGGATGGTTTCTCTTCACAAGACTTAACTTCTTTGCCCATGCCTGGATACCTATTGGTATGATGGCAAATGGCATCTTAATCTACAGCAAGAATAAGAGGGGGGGAAAGGCTCAGCAAGTATATATTGGTGTTCGTGTCACTAGCTGGTGCCTTTCTCAACAAAGCTGGTGATTTAAAGCAGTTTTGGGCTGCTGGAATTTGTGTGTTGGGGGGTTGTTTGTTTAAATTTGGCTTTACCCCTGTGGTACCTCAGATCAAACTTTTGGTCCAACTGCTTTAGATGTTGTTATGGCCACTTACTTGCTTTTAGTAAGATTGTGCTTCAGCATTTTGGCGTCTCCTGTTCTACCTGTCTGCTAAAGTATCTTGCTGTGGTTATGGAGCTGGTGGGATACAGTAGGCTTTTCATGTTTGGAAGCTGAGTTTAGGTAGTACCCCTCTGAAAAGATTTCTCTGGTTGGAACTATGAATCAAAGCAGTTAGCTCTTTTGGGAAGTAAGAACCTGCCAAAATCCATGTACAGCTGCCGGGGTTATTCTTTGGGTTACGGAACCAAATCAACCAGAAAAGTCTCCTGCATCTTTGCCAGGTTCTTTGGCTAGTTTAAGTGGTCCACACTTTTGCCTGGAGTGTAACATAACTACTTTGCCAGCCTTCTGCTGTTGTTGCTCTATGCTTCTAGTGAACCAGTCCCAGAAAACAGAGTTCCCCTGTTCTGGAGGGAGCCTGCTCTGCTCATGCTCTCGTGTTCTGGGACTTCCACCAAAGAGGAAATGTGTGTTAGAAACAGGTGTGGTTGCAGAAATACTTTCAAGCAAAATGTGTCTGAAATCACTTCTTCCTTTAAATCAATTAGGAAGGCAAGGAAGATCACCTGTGTTAGAGAAGCTGTTACCCTTCAGGGCAGAAGAGACTATGCTCAACTTGGAGAATGTCAACTTACCACTTTTATGGCCCTCAAGCTAGGGGGAAATTAGTTTCCTACTTCGAACCCTCTTCTGATGTCAGCAGAAGACTTAACATGCCTGATTAGATTATCCCCTCGCTGTAGTAATGAAAACCACTTATTAATGTTGTTTAAGTGTCTTACATATCACTTGGCTAGTATTAAAGAAACTGTTACCAACTGCATCTATGGCTAGGTCTCTCCTTTTCTAAATTTTTTCTCTCTTTCAGTGTGTCGTTACTTAATGTGTTACTAAATAAGCAATGAAAAAAAGATTGCCCACACTAAAAATGGTATGTTTAGGGGCTCCTGCTCCAGTGAGATTAAATGTTAATGGCAAACACTGCTCTTACTAGTCCTATCTCCTAGCTTTCTACAGAGTAAAGTGTCCAACCTTGTTCTGGTGGGTTTTCTTTTTTTTGTTAAAGTCTACCCTGTTAATTCCTTTGTTAACTGTGTGTTCTCTCTCCATTCTCCTGCCTAGCTTTCTGCAGAGGGCGTGTTGTGAGGGTGCCCAAAGGTCCTCTTATTCGAGTCATGGGCACAGAGGTGGTGATCCCTTGCAGCGTTAGTGACTACGATGGACCCAGTGAACAGAACTTTGACTGGGAGTTCTCCCGGGAGACTGACTTCATGCGGATAGTGAGTACCTGGGATTCTACATTCACCTCTGAGGAGTACCAAAAACGTGTGGGCAACGGGGATATCAAACTGAGACGGAGCAGCAACGATGCTGTGGAACTTGTGATTAGAAACATCCAGCCAACTGACCAAGGGAGATACAAATGCTCCACGCCCAGCACTGATGCCACCGTTCAGGGAAATTATGATGCAGAGGTCCAAGTGAAAGGTATTTCTGAAGAGTGAGGTGTGCTCTAAATTTTTTTTTATATTGATTATAGATGTACCATTAAGAATGTTGAATTTCTGTTGCTTATAAGCATTGTGATATTGGTTTTTTTTCCTTTTTCTTCTTGTTCTTCTTTAACTCATGTAAAGCCAAAATCAAAATTTGGGAGCTATGGTAGCAAAGGCAAGCGAGGTGAAGAAGTGAAGAGAGGCTGTTTATTATAAACACCATTTTCCTTTTTTCTGTCTAGTAAATAAAAAGTGGGAAAACTAAGCAGTGGGTTTTCTGAAGATGTCTGCAAATGTTTAATGTCCCTAATGCCTTTGGGTAGAGGCAAATTTCAGGTAAAAAAAACATAGCCTGTCTTCTCTCTCTTATTTAGTGTCATTTGGGATCTTTCTCTATGAAGGGGGTAATCTTCCTTTTCCCCACTAGCATGTTGGTACTGCAGTCATGCCCAAGATTTCCCCTTGCTTTTAGGGCTCTTCAGTAATAATTTGGGAGACTATATTTTTAAGTGTCTTATCTTTTACTCCTGTGAAGATCAAGACGGTTCTGAATGGGAATAGGCAGAATGATGGTATTGGGATGAGAAAGTAAAGCGAGTGGAAGGATAAATGCATTTGAATGCTTGTCTTGGTTTGTTTAAAATGGAATGCTTCCTTTAATTAATTTTCAGCTGAATTTCCTTGTTCCTGGAATATATTTATGTGTGGAAGGAGGAATTATTAGCCAGGTGTTGCTCTGTGTAGTTTTACTGCCTCACATCTGAACAGGTCAGTGTGGGTGTTCTCTTCTTGCTTCCGTTTTATGATGCTTGCGTCTTTTGGTTCTCTTTTTTTAATAGTGATTTCTGATGGCTTATCAGTGAGTGGTTCAAAAGCACGTTCCTCGATGTCTCTCAGACTGTCTGAGGGTGATTCTTTCAAGTTACGTTGCTCAGCAATTACCACCTCACCGGAGCACACTCATCTACATGTGACTTGGCAGATCAAAAGTGGATCGTCTTGGCGGGACATCCTGTCTTTGACTCATGAGGGCAAATTCCATCCGGGTCCTGGCTATGAAGAGCGCTACCGTAATGGAGATATCCGCTTGGACACAGGAGCAAATGACACGTATCGGTTATCTGTATCCCAGGCCTCGTCGGTGGATGGGGGTGCCTACAGGTGTCTTGTGAGCGAATGGGTGAGAGGGGCAGATAGCTCATGGCAGAAGATTCAGGAGAAGAGTGTGGAGATAGCAACCGTGGCAATCCAACGGACTGGTGAGTGTTACTGATGGGCTGGGCTCACAGCTTGTAACTACAGCAGTGCTGTGTCCAGACTGTGGTACTTTCTGAGCAGAAATTGAGTAAGCCAAGCTAAATGAGGATGCATTCCAGATGAACCTAGGCTGCTGTTTGGATAGCTGGCCTCTTTACGTTTAAGTCAATAGAAAATGCGTAGCTTTTATTTTGGGGAGAATGGGGATGATGGTGTGGAAGCATTGACTGAAACCTTTTAGATGCCTAGACCTAGACTTTATTGCATCCTTAGCTCACTTCAGATTGCTTCTGGTTTTCATATTTCTTAAATAAGCATTGTATTTAACCCTTGAGCACCCCAAACTTTCCTGCTGCTCTCTCATTAACATAGGGTTGTCCCATAGCATAAACAGCTGCACCTTCCCTGTAAAAGTAGCTTGTGAATCAGTGACAGAAGCGAAGCTTTTCTGCATGTTGTTTATTAAAATAGAATGGAAAGATCAAAGAGAAAGGAAGAAGGCAGTGATTATTTAACAGGAGAAATGATCCAGTGAATTTTATCACTGATACTGTATCACTGGTCTGATTGCTCTGTTGTGTTGTCAGAGATCTAGGACAGTTAAACACATTGCATGCTTGAATAAGGAGACAAAAATACATACAGTGATGTGCTGAGGATATCCAGATCTCCCTGCCCATATAGATTTCAGGAGTAGACGCGCTAAGCTCTTAGTTGCATTAGCATTACCATTGCTAGTTGGCAGAGGGAAAGCGGGGGGAAGCATCTTGTCACTCAATAGGTGGAAAAAAAGGCAATGATGGTCCCTCTGAAATGTGAAAATATGGTGATATTTTAAGTGTTCAGAGTATCTTTTTGCTTTTGCAATCTTTTAATCACTATAGGGAGAGTCCCAAATTGTTGTGGTTTTTGTCTAGCTCATTTGGATGTAATTTTAGTATCCTGGTGGTACTTAGCCTGTGAAATTTGACAAGATCCATCTGCCCCCTCTTTTTCAGGGTGTCTCTTGCACAGTAAAGCTTGCAATACTCTCTGCTGAGGCAGGGTTTGCTTAATTAAGAGCTGTAATTCTCTATTTTGTTGCACTTGGAGAGTTTGGTTTAAGTAGGTGGGGTTTAATCAGTGACTAAAAACAGGATGAGGATGGCCAAGACCAGTAGTACTGCAATTTTTTAATGTGGTTTTGGTGTGCAGTTTTGTTTACTTGCGGGTTTTTTTATTTGATTTTTGTTCAGGTTTATTTTGCCTTCAGTTCTAGCTCAGTCATTGGCAGCACTGGCACTTTGTCAGGACCATGAAGGCTTTTTTTTTTTTTAAAAGTTATGCTAAACGGGATAGGCTATTCTGCAGCAAAAGACTGTGGAAATTTTTATCCACACATCCTGTAGTAGGACTTGAAGAGCATCTTGTGCTGACATCCAAAACCTCTGCACTTGAATTCTAAAATGAACTTGAGTTGTTGAGTTGTAAACAGTGTGCCTGATTGCTACACTTCTTCCCTCACTCTCGCTTGCTGTAAACTGTGGGGTTGAATTTGTAAAATGAAAAAAAAAAAAAAACCCCAAAATTTGAATTAACATATCTAATAAAAAGTCATGCTCAGGGCTGTAATTTTTTTTCTGTTGCTGCTCTTCTATCTACTTGCCCATCACTTTAATCTCCTAAAAGCACGACATCTTTGGGCCCAACTTTGTTCTCAGAAGTCTTTTTTTGTTTTGTTTTTAATAGTGCCTTGCATGAGAGGTGTATAACCTCAAGTGAGGACTTCAGACATGTCTGTAACCAAAAAAGGAACATTGAAAAATACATATGGGTAAACTCTTAAAGAGAGTTCCTCTGTATGCATATACTGCCAGATTCTTCATACCCATGACCATTTCATGAAGACAGAAGTGTTCCTTGGAGAAATGCTGCCCTTAACTTTGCAGATGAATCTTATTTTGTACTCTAGTATTAGTCTGTTAAATTAACTAGGCTTTCCTACTCATTCCAATCCCATGATAAGACAGCAAGGGAAATATCACTATGATACTCACTGGGCAGTGGACTTTGCTTTACCACTCAGATGTGCCTTGCTACCCTCTCTTCAGGTTGACCGCTCTGTGCTATCGGGTGGTGAGTGGTCAGATGAGTATTGCTTGGTTTTCTTGGCAATAGTCGTGGCTGCTTAGTTTGACTCTGGCCTTTATATCTTGTCTCTCTTTCCTGATAATAATCCTAGAAAGCTTTTACAGATGAGTGCCTATTATGTAATAGAACAAGGTTTTACACAGAAGTCACTAATCTGCACCAGAGACATAGCTGCCTGTTTAAGGTAGGAGTCTGTATTCTTACTCGTGATCTTGGTCATAGATCTGCTGAGAAGAGCCATTTCTGTAGCAGCCCTGACTACTCTCCTCAGTTGACTCTTTAAGAGCAGCTGCTTTACCTACAGTGGGAGTGGTGCTGCACTGAGATCCAAATCTAATCTTTAGACAATGTAGAATGAGGGAATAAGCAAGTATAGACATGTGATGACCAGGTAACTTAGTGAATGATTTGCACTGAAGTTTGCAGACAACACCCAGAGCACCCTTGGTTCACCTCTCATCAGTAACTAAGACCAGGAGTAGAAAAACTGGCCTTGACACTTTCATCTCATGGCTTTCTTTTAACAAAGCTGTGGCCAGCCTGGTAACCTACAGAAAGCAGAAGGTCCCATTTGAATCCTGGCTATGACCAATATTAAAAATCACTGGTCATTGGAGGAGTTTGTTAAATGGGTTTTAAGTGGTAATTGGCATTGCTTTAAAGTCCCAATGTGTGTTGGTCAGAGCAGTAAATTGAGGAATTAGTGGTATAAGGAGTTATTGCTGCCTTCTGTTTGCTTTCATTTCAAGTTTCTGCAGTACACCTGAGATCAGTCAGGGCTCCAATATGTGGCTGGGACTGCTTCTTATCAAAATTGGCTCTGTTAGAGGAGCCCAAACCCTTTTCATCAGAAACCAAGTTGAATTTTAATGTAGTTCCTAGTGATTTCAGTGGACACTTTCTATTCTGAGAGATAGGCCCAAAACACCTTGACTTTCCTGTGAGAGTGGAAAATCTTGTACACGTTTTCCTGCTGTGCTGCCTATGACAGGAACAAAGCTTTCATGGACTAGTTGTTGTTGAGTTAGAAAAACCCCATTTTCCCTCCCTTCTCCCCACCCTGTCATGCATCCCTTGCTTGACTGGTAATGTGTATTTCCCTTATGATAGATCATGGAGCTCCTAGCCAGCAGGCATTTGAAGGCAGGGCTACTAGCTACTTCAGAAGCTTCTGTAAGATAAAGTGAAGTCCTGGATAACATGCAGGGAACTCTTAAAAAAAAAAAATTAAAAAAAGCTTTATTTTTTGTTTGAATTTTTGTCTCTTTATTTCTAAGCTCTAGATGTGGTCATCTCAACAAGCAACGTGTCTGTGACTGAAAGAGACTCCCTGGATCTCACATGCAACATCACAACAGACAGGAGTGGTATTTTCCAAGCAGAGGTGATGTGGTATTTTTCTGCATCACCTGATGATACCTTGTCAGATGCTCAGGTTCTGCTGAGCATGGACCGTGATTCTGTTGTAAGTGATTCAACTCTTATCAGCCTGAGCCATGTCGATAGGAACTCCTATCGCCTATTGGTACGTGATGTGGATGTGGAAGACTCTGGATACTACTACTGCCAAGCAGCTGTCTGGGTACCACTGCACAATGGAAGCTGGCATAAGGTGGTGGAGAGGACATCTGCACCAGTCAGTGTGGTGGTGACAGCATTAGGTGAGTGATTACATATTCGGACTTCATGGGTAATGTACCATCAGAAAAGGGGAGAGGACCTTGCAGAATCTCTTCTGTGCAAGTTTCTCTCTTGTTTGCATTTATCATCTATATGTAGGCTATCTATCTCACATATGAAAATACTGATCTATCCTATGCAGTTTTGGGTTTGTACATTATAGGTATTTAGAATCTCTTACTGCATGTCCCTCCCACGTGCTTCCATGTACTCTGTGTTCCATGTTCTGATGCTAGTGAACAGTCTGCAATTGAGAAAGAGAATTTAAAAGCCTGCCTTGTTTTCCAGGGGCTGAAGCTATTCCCATTGCCATGTTGTCCCCTTTCACCTCCCTTGTACCATTAGCAGAACTCTGATCCAGGAATAGGCATTCTCTCTGAGCTCTCAACACAGTGACATCACATGCTTTCTCTGATTTTTATGACTTGTATACCATAAAAAAAAATTTATAATGGAAACTTCATAATGAACTCTAATAGCTTTCAGAGCTGTTGCTTTTTTGTTTTGGTTTTTTTTTAATCACTAGGGACACCGCGTCCTACTGATGGATTTAGAATGAAACATGACTTTTATACTCCTTTATTCTCCTCCCTCAACACACAAGTTCATTTTATGTAGACCATGTCACATAGCTATTGAATAGTGTGATTGAGAAAGACCTAGCTTGTGGCTAACAATGCTAACAGTGTTGATTAGCATAGTGGGCACTAAAGCAGATTTTCCTGCCATATTTAACATCCCACTCAGTGTGGTGCAGTTTTAATCATTTAGTCCTAGAGATGAGTAGATTTTCAACCTTTTGGACAAGCAAATGATTATTTGCACTCTAATTTATTGCTTCCATACATTTCTGCAGCGAGTTCTTTTAATTCACCAGTGGGAGAAAAAAAATCTACTTAAACAGAAAGTTTATGATGTCTTTATTCTTTTCTTTCGTTATCCCCCAGTTTTTCTTGCTGGTTTTCCCTTCTTACAGCTCTAATGTCATCAATGTCCATGTTATTTTGCAAGGAGCTGTTTGGAGACAACTGTGTTTTAACGGTTGTTCATTTAAGACTTGTTGACTGAATGAGGGACAGAAGCTGTAGGAAAAAATTCAACAGGCTTATCTGCTCTACCTGGCCTACAAGAGTACTCTGACAATATCATTCCTTACCTCTCTTTCCCAAGGTAAATCTGTTTTGGAGATCCATTGTGTCATGTATGCTGCAGATTGTAAGGCTTTTGCTTTGCATTATCTCAGCTAAACTCTTAAGCTTTGAAGATCTCTCTTTATGCAATAGCCCTAGAAGTAAAGTTACTTGGGAGAAATACGGAAAATCAAACTCCAGCAAAACTTCTAAAAAGCCTGTCATTTTAGGGGTAGGTCTAGATATGTCAGCCTACCCATCCCGTCCCCTAGTTTAATCTTGGAGAGAATAGCTTCACTTTAGAAGCAATTAAACTCATGATGGTGTTGAAGGATGCTGTAGGTAAGGTATGTGCACCTGCTAAAATTTGCAAAGTATCAGCATGCTGATGCAAGGCTGGGGGAGAACTGGTTGAGCTGTAGCACTTGGTGTTTGTTCCCAGCTTTGGCTGGATGCGAGTATCCAGGCCTAAACCCTCTCAATGTATGTGTTCAGAGCCTCTTGTCATCAGAAATTGGTGGTACTGTCCAGCTACAAGGGCAGAGCTCCTCCAACATAAAAGTACTGAATAAGGACGGCATATAGAGAGCCAGCTGTGAAGCCTGTTTTTCAGAAATAAATAGCTGTGTCATGAGGCCAAATCCCACTGACCATGACTTCAAATTTCACATTTAGTATTGTACAGAGCAGTTGAGCCGTAGCTGTATCCAAGTATACTTGTAATGTGTGCTGGAAATGCTCAAGTGATGAATGTCTTAATTTCCTGTCCTCCTTCAGACATTCAAACTGTGCATTCAATTTGTGAGTGTTCCCTTCTTCCCCCACAAATACTTGTGTGTGTGCAGGTGCACTGCATTCTCATGTATTCTCTCATAGTGCCTGTACCTGTAGGACTATTCCTTACTCTTTCCATTCTGATCTGGCATTATTTGGGAACAGGAGAGAATAAAATATGCTCTTTAGCAGATGCTTCGTTGCTAGGGCAAGGGAAAGTAGAATAAATTTTCAGCATTTGAGGTTTTCAGCTGCATCCAGAATTTACCAACTCCTCCTCCTTAATGGAAGTTAAGAGCTGCTGGAGTATTAAGTCATTGAACTGTCAGTGAGGCTGTTCTTTGACAGCTGACAGAGTGGAGGAATGAGGTTTATCCAGCCAGCCTTTTATTCTTTTTAAATCCTCTGTTTAAGTGTCTGTCAGGGTGAAGTGCCTATCTGGAGTGGTGCTGTCAAAGCCAAAACTCTTCTTAGCGGTCCTTTCCCTGCACGCAAATAGAATAAACCTGACGTGATTATCTAAGAACTCAAGTTTGCTACAGCTTTTTCCTTCTTATATTACGAGAAGAGTTTCTGCTTTCATAGTCTTTGTTGCTTTGAAAATATTAATTGGTCTTGAATGCCTTCTTTTTTAGGGGCGAAGGGGAGGTGAGGGGAATGATAAGAAAATCACAGACTGTGAACAATATATCATGAGGCCCTGGAAAAGACTAGTCCTTTGTGAATGAGACAGGAAGAGGACTGCAGTGTAGGTTCTATGAGCACTTAACACCAAAAGTGGGTTTTGCCCACTACTAATAATCTATGCCTTGGTTGCAGCAGAGGAATTATGTGCATTTTCTTTTTATTTTGGTTTACACTGAAAATGTGCAGAAATCTACACTTATATTCACTGGTAGTAGGAATTCTGGACTTATGTAAACAGGACTTTTATGCTTGTGCATTACCTAACACTGCAGAAATTTACCATCAGTATCACCAGATACTCTACTGTCTGGTGTGTATTAATGCCCTTGTTCTTGCTAGATGCAAGGACACTGCATGCATAACACTTAATGGTGAGAGATCTTTTCTGCAAGCTGACATCGTGGCAGCCAGCTTGCTTAATACAATTGGTTTTATCCTTTGCATCTGAAATCCAAAAATGCATGTGCACACAGTTTGTGCAGCAGTTCTATTAAGATGCTTTATTATCTTGGCTCACTGGTGAGCTAAGCCTAAGTTTTAGCCTTGGATTGCCTTCTCTGTCCCAATTATAGCTTCAGTTAATTGTTGCTAGGAGGGCAAAATGCCAAATAAAACACAAAGCAAGAAATAAATATAGAGTGCTGAATACACTTAGAGTGTAAAAGCCATGTGATGCGTATTGGCCAAACAGTTGGAAAGCTAGTCTTTTTACTGAATTGTAGTAGACAGCAAGACAGAAAAATATTCTAACACTAGTAAATAAATATGTATTTTCTCTGTGGTGTGAAGTTCTTGTTGTAATCTTTTTCCTTTACTATCTCTGTAGTCTGAGAGAAAATAGCCATGCTGCTGCCTTATCTCTTCTAGGCTTTGGACAGCCAGCTATTTCAGGTTTAAATACAACAGCCCCAATCTTAACCCATGAATTTCAGGTATTCCAGCATCGTAGCTGTACAGCATGTACTTCTCTTACTCAGACCATGAAGCTCTTCTGATCTACACATCTTTGACTTTTAACCTAGATAGTATTTATTATGGTGCTCACCGAAATTCGTTGTGCACCGCTATTGGTGCTGCTTGTGATCAGTGCAATGGTGGTACCCATGCCCCCTGGTTTTGGTGTATGGGTGGATGAAGTGTTTGGTTTCTGGGTTACTTTTTAACATTTTAAAAATGTATTGTAGAGACACGAGATGGTTAAGTGTGGAAAAGAAGGCATTTCAGGATAGGAAATAGCCTGTTATCCTGGAGAGAAATTGGGGAAGTGGGATGTCTGTGGGTCAGTCCAAAGCTAGAGAATAACCAGTCTCCTGTTGCTGCAGGTGCTCCAGGCATTTGAACAAGTGCAAAAGGTGACTGGCTGGGCTGAAACTGAGTCCACATGGTGGGTTCTTGGGGACAGGCCTAAAGAAGGGAATGATTTTGCTCAACAAGTTCTGTTAGTCCTGATTTTTCTGAAGTGGTCTGACATATGAACTGAAAGGTCTTGCTTGGAAACGCAGGCCTAGGGGTACTTGTGTCAGACTGGTGCAAAACTGAGAGCTGGAGTCCAAGTTCCCAATGCCCAGGACTTGTAAGAAAAATGCATGTTCTGGCACTTGGCTTCTAGGTCAGGTGCTTTCCCAGAATGGGTGTTAGAAGTTAGCAGTATCTCAGAATACGCTCTGGCACTTTCTCACTTCTGCTTGTAGCTTCTGACCTCTTTCTTCTGGGTTTCTTCTCCTGCAGAGCCAGACTATGAGGTGTTTCTGAATGCCTCTAAAACACCCAAGTTTTCAGATGACCCCACAGAGCTCAACTGCAGGATCACAAACGCACAGGACACCGAAGCTAATATCCGCTTCACAGTTTCCTGGTACTATAGGAAGCGTCTGCGCAGCGACGATGTGGTGACAGAGGAACTCCTGGCCACTATGGATGCAGACTGGACTCTGCTGCTTGGGGACAGGAGCAGAGAGCGGACTCAGAACGGGGAAATAATCTTCTCTAAAAAGGCTGCGGACACCTTCAGTTTACGAATCCAGTGGACTTCAGAAAGTGACAGAGGGGATTATTTCTGTGTCATCTCTGCATGGAGTAGGCACCGCAACAACAGCTGGATAAAGAGCAAAGATGTCACTTCTGCATCTGTCAGCATTTTCTGGGCTACACAAGGTAGGAATCTTGCACCTAGTCACTGAAAGACCTGAAATAGTTTTCTCTTGAGTAGGAATGTCTGCCAGAAGGCCTGGGCTTTGGAAATGGAGCTCTCTCTTATGAAGAGGAAAAAAACCCACTGTAACCTTGTGTAAAGATCTGTTATTTGTGGAGGGGAAGTAACTACTTAACAACACTCGCCAGTTTTCTGCAACAGTTTGGAGTGCAGTATGAAGCAGAGATATGTCAATCAAATGTCTGAGACTTGCAGGAGCTGAGTTGTTACTGTGAGAAGGGTGGCATCCACCAGTGATGCTGGGGTCATTGCTCCCTTTCATGTGTCTGAGTATTTTGGTGTCTCTAGGATGCCTCTCATGCTAGCAATGAGATGGAGGTGGAAAGAGGAATGTCACTCACTTTAAGTCTTCTCTGTCTGCCAGTTTGAGAGTTGTTTTTTCTCTCTCCTACAAACCCATGTTTTGAAGGCACTTCTGAGGAAGTCCGTGGGCATAGTAGTACTAGAGTGTCAAAAAATAAGTGGGTGGTAGAACAAAGTCATTCAGTGATTTGTTTGGTTTTGTACCTTTTCAAGCAGAAGTGAACTAGCTCTAGTCAGTATTTAAACTGACTCTGGGAGCATTTCTTAGAAGCTAAACAGTTACCTGAATCGCTTAATGTGAGTTTAAGATGGGTGTTATGTATCCTGGATGCCATGTAGAGTGATGCCATTTTGGCTTAGGTGTGAGGGCATGCAGGAGGGCCTGTTAGATAGAGACAGAAGGAATAGGATAACCTAGGATATAATGTCAAAAATTATGCAGCTAAGCAGCATTTATCCTGATAGATTTAACAGTCTAGGTCAGGTAATCACAGGCAGAGAACTATATTTCAGAGACAAATAGTTTGAAATCAGTTTACAGCTGTTTAGGGATAATCCCTAAACACTGAATCGGAGAGCTTCTGCTGTGATTCTTCTTCAGTGGAGAGAGAAATACTGGGTTAATCCATACCCAGATTAAGCATGGTCCATGAAAAGGTCATTTTTTTTCGCTGAAGCTGGCTTCTTCAGCAGGAATAAAATCTCTTATTAATGTTGGATGCTGGTCACAATTAGTTTAGCTGTTATGCCACAACACGAGTGTGTGTGTATGTACACGTAATGGATCTTCGCCTTCGGAGCAGCTAGAGAGACCAGCTGGAGTTGAAAAGTCTCAGCCTGTGTTGACATTTCTGAAGGCAAACAAACCATGACAGGTGGGAACATTCCCTTGTTTCTGGTTTACTTCCAAAAACTCTGCTAATTTTGCAACACAAATGTAAATTTATAGTCCCTATGCTGAGGAGTACGTTTTGTTGGCAAAACTTGGGAGTTGGGGGATTTACAATGTGGAAGTCAGCTCCCCTATAAATGCCTTCTCCTCCTGAAAAAGCATGTTATATGTATGTAAAGGGTGAGGTGGAGCATGGATAGGTTTGACTCCCCTTCTGCCCCTCACGCACCCCGCTCTTTCAGCAGTTTAGCCCCAGCTGCCTCTCTGTCCGTGTCCTCTTCATGTGAGCCCAGTGCTGTAGCCAGCAACTACGAAGGAGTTAATCTGCTGCTGCCTCTGCTCTGACTGGTGTTTTGACAAGTATCTCTGGTGATTTGAGTCCCTAACTGCTCCCAGAGCTTATAAAAGCAAGCAGCCGGGCTCCCACGTGTTTGCCTAAGGAGAGAACAGGAATTTGCCTCTTCCTTGGGATAGCTCGTGCCTACACACGAGGCTTTTCTTCCAAGCCTTCCATGACTTGCATCGCCTGTGTTAACTCCAGAGCAGTGCTTGGGGGAGGAGTTTGGGGAAAGCTTACTTTTGGAAAAGCTTGTTCTGCGTTCTTTGAGAAAGGAGAAATGGTTTTATGTTGTGTCTGGGGCAGTCTGCACAGAGGGGTGTTCAGGATAAGGAAGCCTTTGCTTGAAATATAAACATCATGTGAAGATGTCAAAGTCCTTTCTGCGTGTGTTTGTATAATAAGTTTTATGTTTGCTCATTTTAACTTAAGGTTTCTTATCTTCTTTTCCTATTTTGTTCTTTTGGGGCCAATAATGCTCCTATGTCTTTCTGCTTACTCAGCTTTGCAGATGCAGCCACTGGCTATCATAGATCATAATAAATCATCATAAAAATCACTATTTTTAACGCAAGCTGCCTGATTTGTTTCTTCCTCTCTTTCTTCTACTCTCTCCTCTGCCAGGGTGACAAACAAAGCATCTTTATCTCACCTCAAAAATTAAGAGCATCAACTATATTTTTTTTTTTTTTTGCTTATTTAGAGTATAAATTCTGATCAGTAAAAAAGGGGTAAAGAAAGGGAGGAAATCTCTTTCTGTCTGGCTCTGTAGATACTTTCATCCCAGAAAAAAGTTTGATAGTTTAAAAGATAATTTTATTTATTCAAGTGTGAGTACTGAGCCTATATTTAAAACACAGTTGCTATTTGCAGTGGAATGCAGAATTGGTGCTTGTTTCCTCAACCAGTGTTGTCAACTTTGGATCTATGTGGAATTCTTTGTGAAAGAGAATTTTCTCTTTTAATTGAAATTCCAAATCGCAAAAGTGTTATTATTTGGGATTTTGTTAATACTTCTGTCTTTAAATTACAAATGAATTGTATTTAACATAATGTCTCTTGTCCCAAATGCTTACCCAGGCCCTACCTTCACATTTAATTGGGAGCCAGGGCATTTTAATCTTTCTGAAAAGTCCTGGAAATGGAGAATATTCAGGTGATGTTTCTGCCACCCACTTGCCTTACTGTTGCTGATGTACAATAGCCACTGCATAGTACAGACAGGCAGTTCTCCTGAGCAAAGAAATTCCCATACCCATGGCACCAAGCTGCCAGGTGTACATGCCAGTTTGGGTGTAGGAACTGGAAAGTGCATTAAGTTAGGTGTATAAGCCCCACTTAGGGGTGGCTGGGATCCTCCTGCCCATCGCTGTGTGAGGGTGAAGTGTTTGTCCTCTTTTTGCTTGGCAGGTTGATGGTGGTCTAGCTGTGTGCATGCCGTGGGGAGAGCCCCACTGCTGTATATACATGTATCAGGCTGCGCTGGGGACCTTCTGTGTTTTCAGAGCTTTTGGTACGGGAGCTGCTGGGGCTGCAATTGCACCTCAGGGTGTTGTATACTCTCCTTCTCCTACAAAGGCAAAGCTGTCATTACCTTAATGTCTGTTGCATTCCCTGTACTTGCAATCTAGCTAGTGCACTGGGGGATAGAGAAGCCTTTATGAATCCTGAGATGGTGTTACTTGAGGCTGCTGACGTTAGGCTTGGAGGTTACTGTTAGCTGTGGCCACTGTGCTGCTTTTCCAGCCTGAGTCAGTGGAGTGCAGCGAAGGGGTTTGCTGGTTCCTGAAGTCTCCTTGCCCTTGTGGCTTTTAGGCTTCTCTAGCAATTTGACCGGCTTAGATTATGAGAAAACTCTTTTTGGTTGCTACCCAGGATATACTCTCAAATCTGAGAATGCACTTTGTGGTAGAGATTAAGAAAATTGAAGTGTGGCTTAGCCACTTGGAATGGTCGGTGATGGCATGCAGAGATATGCACTGCCAGCCTCCAAAGTATGGCTTATTACTCAAATTTTATCTGAATCATTTGGCTAGGATTTCTTCTGCTGCTAGCCGTCTGTCTTGGAGTAGTGCCAAGCTTTGGGTTATAAGCTTTGGGTATGGTTTACTTAGGATCTCTTCCCTCTACTGCTTTCCAACATAAACTCCACTGACTGCAGTCTCCTGTATATGACTGACCAGGCTGTGTTTTATCATGTTCCTCATTCATTTCATGCTTTACAAAATCATGTCTCTGCATGAGATCGTGAGTGTGCATGTATTTGGAGGGGCAAATGTGGAGGATAGTGGTCGAGATGCAGACATCACCACCTCGGCGATTCTTGGAAAATTAGAAATAAGATCTTAGGATGCAGTTCTCAGAAGATGTACTCTGACTTCTCTGGCCCATCTTAGACTATAAGATCTGATGATTAGTTTCTGTTAACATAGGAACCTGAAGAAACTTTCCCACTTAACTTTTCTTGCAGATTGTTATTTCTAACCTAGGTGCCAAATCTTTGGTTTCTCCTTTTCCCCATAATGTACACTATTACACGCAGAGACAATTATATGCTTTTCTAGGTCAGGGTGATGGAGTGCTAATTACATTTCGTCTGCTGCTACTGAAGGAACAATTTTGGCACAGAACTATTCTGTTAAGAATGGCAATCCAGTTGTTTCCAGTTGAAAGGCTATGGAGCACTTCTTGTTTGTTTTATGGTACTAGACACAGGGATCTTTAATATTACTGCTGATTCAGAAATGTTCCTTTGATTGTTTTTTACTTTCTTGCATCAAGAAACATTCAGTGTCTGTACGTGCTGGTTTTTGTGTCCCTTTCTGTATTCTGATCTGTGTTTCTTGAAGCCTTGCCTAAGAGCTGATGCCTCCACCTTCTGTATTCATCAAACCTAAGGATCCTTAAAGGTAGAAAAATACTTTGAAAAGACTTTCGTAAAAATGTCTCCTTTTTCTCTGTTCAGCATCCTAATTTCTAACCCTTTTGAATTCTACCACTGTTCTCCAGCTACATATGGACCTTAGATGTTCTCTTCCACAAACTCTACAGATGCTGTCCCATGCTACCACCACTTCTTTCTCCTTTTCATCAGCAAAAATAATTGGTAAAAGCAGCATTTTCTGTTGCCCTTAAATGGAAAATCAAGAAAGGATGTCTAGAAACAAAGTTTGCTCTGTTCTTAGTGGGGAGAAGACACTCCCCTGTGTACTGCTACCTGATCTGTGGCTTGGGGAATAGTTGAGCATTTGGAGCCCATATAGTAGGGAGAGTTTTTTTCTCTAGATCTATGGCTGCTCTGATCATGTGAAGGTATTTGTCTTAAGTACATGAATGAGAGACCAAATACAATAATTTTTTTGGTGTTTAGGACCCCGTGCTCTGACATGAAGATCAACAGCACAAAGAATGTTTTAATTGGGAGAGATTTTTGCCCAGAGCTTCTTCATAAGGCCTAGAAAGCAGCAAAATGTGTCAGAGAAGTACAGCCGGCTGTTTGTGCTTCTGCTTTTGGGGCAAAAATATGTTTGTTTACTAGATTCCTAAAATACGTGGCAAACTGGTCTGTGCTGGCTGCCTAAATGCTGCAACCTTACGAAGAGGGTGATACCAGAATCTCACAGACACAGAATGAGGAAGAAATGGATTTGAAGGCTAGAATCGGGTGCATGAGGAGTTCCTGCAGAAGGGAGCAGCGAATGACTCTGCGTGTGCACCTTCAATTGTGATTGTACCCCGAGTGCCTAAATGTACAACTCTCTTATTCCCACTTGCTTAGCGGGTGGAAGTGTTGGGGGGGTTGGTGTTGGAGTATCAAGTAATTCTGTGCTCAGCTAGACCACTAGAAGCAGCTCAGCCTTCTGTGCTCCTGCTGTTTCTTTATATAGCTCTGTACTGTGATCTGCTTGATACAGTACTGATTTAAAGTTGTCATCCCGGCTTTCTCATCTTGTGGGCTGTGTTTACTCATTGTGAAAACTGCTGCTCGGAGGCAAAACACTGCAAAATGTAATCTTGACAAGTATCTTGTTGCTCTTGTGGGGAGGGCATAAATAATACTGCATTTAGTTCAGTTTTGGGGAATGTGTAACAATCTCACCATTGCTTATTTCCCTTTTCCTGAGAAGTTTTACCTGGCATAAAGGTGATTTGTGTGGCGGTGGTTTGTTTTTTGTTGTGGGGTTTTTTTTAATGTGTCTACACCCTTTTTTTTTTTTTTAATAAGGGAGGGAAGGGAGAACATGCTGCAGCAAAATCCGTCCAGCAAGTTGGACTGGCTGAATTCTCATAATACTGCTGCTTTGGGAAGTAGCTGTAAGCTGTGTGTTCTGCCCCAGCACCCTATCCTTAGGAAGAACCTGAGTGTGTGGGATGTCTCTTCGTTGCAGTGCCAGGAAACTAGCAACTCCTTTTCCTTTTATCTGGTTCTGATTTCAGTCACTCCTCATTTTCTCAATTTCTTATTGTGAGCTTGTATTTTTTGTGTCTTGGGGCTGTGCTCCTAGATGTGTAATTTTCCCAAACCCTGTAATTAAGGGATTCTTGGGATTGAAGAGCCAGCAGTCTTGAAGGATGTTGAAGAAACAAAAGGAAACTGAGCAGTAAGTGTTGCTGGCATTCTTGATGACAAATGAGCTGTTAGGAAACGTTAAGATTTCTGGTAGGCTTGTAGTCAGGTGAAGGCATGAGAAGCAAGGGAAAAGAACACACACTGGAGGCAGAGGTGTATTAAACTCTTTCAACACAGAGGTGTGTGTGAGGGGGTGCTGGGGATGTAGGCTTCTTGTGTTGCCACGAATTTTTTTGTCATGCAATTTCAGCTGGTCTTGGGAGTTCAGCTGAATGTGTCTGGATTGCTGTTAAGGTGGATTTTCAAGGGAAATGAAAGAAGCTACACTAAGTGCTGCCAATTCAGCTAGTGGTAGCTTTGTCACTAGTGGCGAGTACTTTACGCCTTTACTCTTAAATAAGAAAAACTCCTGGACCTCCTGGAGGTCCTATTGTGCTATGTCTTCTGTATTGCATTATTTGTTCGGTGTTTGTTGTTTGTTTGAATTCTTGCATCTTCTCCAAAACTGTTGTGTACTGGGGGATGTGTGTCTGCTGTTGAGTAACATTCTGGGATGTCCATATGTGTTCAGATAAATGTGCTGGGGTTTGTCTCTCAAAAAAAAGTAATTATTTATAATCTTCCAGATTGGAAGGTGCTGCAGAACTATCTGCATCTATTTATTAACCCCTCTCTTGCTGCTTATTTCCTTCCCTCTTCAGATTACACGCTTACAGTGGAGGCAGTGAAATTGAAGCCATTCTTTGTAGCAGGCCACACCTTTGAGATGACATGCAAAGTGTCTTCAAAAAACATCAAGACGCCACGCTACTCTGTCCTCATTACAGCTGAGAAGCCACTAACGGATCAGTCAAATCCCAATGGAACCACTCGCATAATCTCCTTGAACCAGGATTCAGTAGTACGGCTGGAAGATTGGACGGACCAGACTCGTGTGGACGGCGTGGTTCTGGAGAAGGTGCAGGAGAACGAGTTCCGCTACAGGATGTATCAGACCCAGGTTTCTGATGCTGGGCTGTATCGCTGTGTGGTGACTGCCTGGTCTCCAGGTGGTGGTGGCATGTGGCGTGAAGCAGTGAATGGTTTATCCAACCCTATCCAGATAGACTTCCAGATGTCAGGTTGGTATAAAATCTAGCAGCTGTGTGCTGAAGCCAGGAAGGGAGAGAGGTCTTTGATGTTCTCCCAGTAGTTTCCCTGTCTCTGGGAAATACCTACTCTTTGGAATATGGAAGGGATCTCCAAATAGTGTGGTGACTGACAGCTTTGTCTCCTTTGGTGCTACTTGTGTCCTTTGTGATATTGATTATTTACAGAAAGGTGTTTAATGAACTGGCTATAATCATAGCCTCTGGGTTTTTATTTACTAATGTAGCTTTTATGGTCCTGCAGGCTCAGAGCTGGTTCTCAATATGGAATAACTGATGCCACATTTGCTGGCTTTATCACTAGATTGCTATTAGGTGGTAACAACTACTCTGGAAGAACGCTAATATAAGCTGGATTTCTGTTCCAAACCAGACTCAATTAGCATAGCATTAAATTGCATGAGCACACCTTCCTGTTGATGTAATTGCAGAAAAGGGTCCGTTCAAGGCAATCTTGGCAAGTGTATCATGTCACTGGAAGACCTTAGAAGACCCTGTATGGATAGACTAAAAAACCTCCACAAATTGGGGTGAATTTCAGTACCCAAAAGTGCTTCCTTGTTGAAACCCTTACTTTGAGCTGTAAAGCTGTAACATAGCCTGCCTCTTGAGGTTTTTCTAGACAAGTGTGCCTGTCATGGTAACATGCTGGGTGGGGGGAGTGGGCCAGTGTTTGTTTGGATCATCAGAGATGTGTGTTGAGCCTGAGTTCTTATCATGCTGTGTGAGTGGAAGGTGCAGTAGAGTTGTCATAATGCTGGTGCATCTGTGACCAAGAGGCTCATCTTGTGATTTTGTAAACCAAGCTGGTGACTTCTTGACCAATTTTGAAGAATTCTCTGTGTAGCCCAAAGGTGCATCTGATGTTGGAGCTCTCTAGTTAGCTCACTTATCTCAAACCTTCTTCACTCCCTCACTCCTGTTCACAAGCACAGCTTGGGAGAAGGTCTCTCCTCTCATCCCTTGATGTTCATGTGATTTATTCTGCTTATAATAATGGGAATGCAGAGTTTTTAGATGATGTGTCTGTGATGAAAGAAGAGCAGCCTGACTTCTGGTTGCATACATAACTAAGGTAATTGTTCTCAACAAGGTAATTTCTAAAAATTGAACTTCCTTATACTAGGCACACTGGGAAGAGGACAAGGGTTGACCGTAGGGTAATAGGGGAACAGCCTTGCAATGAGGACATCACTTTATAAGAAGCTTTGAAATGTAGCATCCTGTTGTCTTCTCAAGATGGTTTAATGTGCTATAGTTTTAGCCCTGTTACTCTTGATATGAGTCAGATCCAACGGGAGAGCAGCGTTTGTAAGGGGGTGATGCAAGAATGAAACCTATCCCAAGCCTTTCCCCTCCAAGTTCTCATGTGGTGGCTTTCCTGCACAGCAGTAGTAGTGGTGGTGGTGACTCTGCCAACATTGCTTGCTCTGTGTCACTTTGAGCTCCCACCCAAAAAGTTTGGTGAGATGCTATTCGTATCCGTGGTTCAGAGGGAAACCTGTGAGCTATGCAAGGGAGGGAAGTGTGCATGTCGCAGTCTTGATGTTCTTGCTGTCACTCTCTACTCCCAGCCTCCTCACCCAGATAGGATTTCTGGCACATGGAGCGAAGAAAGGGAGGCAGCCTTTAGCATTGCCCTGGGAATGTGTGAATTCCAGTAGCAGGACTGGAGCAGGGGGAGGGATGGTCCTGAAGCCCTGTCAGCCTTTCATTCTTTTTCAAAGAATGAAGAGAGAAATGAGATCCCAGGCACAATTTATGGGAGAGCTATTTCCCAAAATAATCTTGGCATGTAGTAAAATCTGGCTTGAAATATCTTCCTTTCTTCAGTTGATGGATGAACTTTGTGTCCTTCAGTTGTTCCTTGGATATCCTTGCTAGACATTCATCTCTGGGCGTGATGAGGACACGTGATGAGCACAGTCAGAATGGACTAACTGTGGAATTATTATTTGGAAGACAGAAAAGGTCTTGTGGGTACGTTACTTTGGGGCTTTTTGTGGAGGTGTACTGTCTGATGCAAACCGTGACTGAGTCAGGGAGACGGAGGCGATGGCAAAGTTGTGGAGCAGTTGTACAAGCACAGCTCTGATGTCACGCCCTTGTCTTGCGTCCTGTGGTACAGGCAGCTGTCAAACTTGTTCTTCAGAAGTCCCTGCCAGATCTTCCCTAATGAGAAGGGTGACAGGCAGAACTGCTGAGGTAGCTAGTGGTTTCTAGGGAGAAGGAGAGGCTCCCTGAAACTGGAGGGAAGATACTTAACCCAAGGGCTCAGAAGAAGCAGGGACATGCAGCTCTCCAGCCAACTGTAAAAGCTGGGCAGCACCAGTAGGCTAAATCCTGAGTTGTAGGGAAGGTGGGGTATGCTGAGTAGTTTGGGTATGTTTGTCCCTGATAGGAAAAATGTTAATGAGTCAATTGCACTGACTTCTGGGGTTCTCAAAGTGTAACAGAAAGACATTTTAACTGCGACTGCTAGAGGGGTTACAACAAGGCAGTACAATTTCAAAAAACAGAAGGTATTCCAGTCTCCTCCCTACTTTGAAGGTTTGGACTTGGACAGCATTTTTCAGCTTGCACCATGAGGGATGGAGTGGGGAGGGGAGCGTTTTCAGCAGAAGAGAGCCCTTAAAAGTTCTTAAATGAAGCTTTTAGTGGTAGGAGGAATTTCTTTCTCAGTTGTCTTTATTGATTTTTATCGATTTCCCCTTTGATAGGAGGAGGGGAGACTTGCCTAAGATTGGAAATCCTTCTCTCCAGTTTGATTCCCTCCCAGATCTCTCAGAGTTGAGTGGTGTTTCAAGGAAGGGTTTTTAGTGTGCATACACATTGTGCAATGTGATCTGCCTGAACGGCAGGAGGCCTGTAAGTTTTTTATATATGAGCTGGGGACTGTGCACATGAAACTCCAGTGTTTCCTGCCACAATAGGCTTGAAATGCAGCAGTGCTCTGAAATGTTTTTCCATGAACATCTGTGGAAAATGTCTTGCTCAGATTCTTTCCATTCAAGGCAGAACTTGCTGGCCGCAAACGGGGACCTCCTCTCTTCTTTCTCCACTTGCTGTTGCAGAGGGATGTATTTATTCCATTTGGTTAACAAGCTGAAATGTTAATGTAAAGACATTTGTTTGAAACTTCATGAACTAAAAAAATGTAGTGTCGATTTTTGTCCACTGAATTATATGAACTGGAAGTTGGGGGTGGGGATGATAGTGAGAAGCCTAGTATAGGTCATTAATTCTCAAATATTCAGTCAATGGCAGATTGTTCTCTGCTGGATATATTTTAAGACCAGAAAGGATCTTGTGAATCCTCTGGTCTGGCCTTATGAGTAACGTGGATCACTAGACTAATGTAATAAAATGAATGCCTGTTGTACATCCAGTCACTGTAAAGCAAACAAAACTTATTTGGGGAGCAGGGGAAAGCTGTCCCATACGAAGACTTCAGTATTCTTTAGTGCTTCTTTTTGGCTTTCCCAGACTGGAACAGTAGTTTGCCATCTCTTTCAAGTTTTGCCCAGCAATGTGAGGGATGAGCAGTTGCCAGTTCTTGTCTTAATTTTCTCTTAATTTCATTGCATCATTTCTGCTGAAACTGAAATGTATCGTCTCGCCTCCTAAGGTATTGGATGATGTATGTGTATACAGCCTTTGTTTCAGCCTGGAACACACCTGACTTCTGTTCCTTGCTGTTCTTCTTCAGAAGGCAGTGTAAGACTTTTGATTCTATTCACTCAACCTGAAACGTCTTGCTTGTCTTTTGGTAACCTGGAGGTGCTGCTCCAGTGGCAATGCCTTTGCACTGCAAGGGCTGGGCAGCAGATGAGAGGAGCATCTTTTCTTCATGTTCCCCTTTGCCTGCAGCCTTAGACAAGCTGGTCAGCAAAGGCGGGAATCAAATAGCTGGAAACTTGATTCAGATCTGAGTGCTTAACCTGATGCAGCTCTGTGTACCAGTATCTGGTTCAAATGGCTCCAGCTGGCCTGCAGCTGTGTGTTTTGTGTTTTTTTTTTAATGCTGAAGTACCTGGTCTCTCTGAAATCCACCTGGTTTATCCTGGCATCATAAATTCTTCTTTTGGCATTTGTCCTTTAATTTTCTACCCCTTTCACTCTGAACCTGCCAATCCAGGTTAGTGTTTAGAGGGTCTTTGCCTGCTCTAGACTCACAAGGATTTCCACAGAAGTGACTTATTTTCTTTTCCCTTGAGGGAGGCAGGGAACAGGAAGCTTTCAATCTTGTATTGAAAAGTGTGTTATGAGAGAGAACCATTGGGAGCTTGGCTGTGCTCTGAGCTGACTTCCCCCTGTGCCATTCAGCAGAGGGCAGAAAGCTCTGGAGAGGCAAAAATAAGAAAGAACTTTAAGGGAAGTGACTTGATTGAAATCTTCAACTCTGGATTACATCTGTATGTGAGCTCATTGCACATTAATGTACTATCATTTGCTTTGGAAGAAGCTGAGATAAACTGAGAGATGCTGAAATATGAGCTGAGTATTGATGTTGAACTTGCAATTAAAATGAAACGATGCCCTGCAATGACCCTGAGAGATATTCAGTTTCAAAAAAGGAGACTAGAAAGATTCTTAAAGGAAAGAAACTTAATCGTGGAAGTGAATAAAGAGCAATACAGCAGAAACTCTTTGGCAAGAAAGGCTAGTATTTTCCTGCCACTGTTAATGGGCAGGAACATGCTTTGTCATTGTGTGCCTCTGTGCATTAATTTGTAGCTGGAAGTAGAAGCCACAGACTAAACTACTGGGGGCTTTTTCCAGTAACAGCTATTATGAGGCTTGGGGTAAAACTTAGGGAACAGCTCTGTGAAGGAGCAGAGAAGAGGCAAGGGGATGGAATAGTGTGGGTGAAAGAACTCATCTGGAGGAAGGCAGGTCATGAGATTCTCAGTTCAAGAATTAATGATTTGGTGCCAGGGCAGATATGAGTAATATTTTGGAAGACAAAGAACTTGTGGTTTGCATCAGGTATTTTTTCCCCATTTTAGTCTGTGGTGCTGGCTGATTGCAAGTAGGGAACCTGCATGCAGTGATTGCAGCCACCCTGGTGATCAATGGACTGGGCACAAATTTCTTGGGTGGAATGGCCTGCTCTGGATCTCTGTTGTCAGTCAGGTTACTTGACCTTTCTCTGCTCTACTTGTCTGGAAAATAAAGGTAACTCATGTCTGTGGGGAGACTATAACTTATTTTTTGCAGAGAAGTATTGGCTAAAATGCTACAGAAAAGGCCAGAATGTCACGATCTCTTCTGTTGTAAATCTGGATGTTAACTGGTTTTTGATTACTGTCCCACCTTTCTCCCTTTTTCTTGCAGATTTAAGGTGTTTGGGTTACTGAGCAGGGAAGGAAAGCAGGGAGAATCATAGAATCATCTGGGGTGGAAGGGACCTTCAAAGGTCATCTAGTCCAACCCCCCTGACAGTCACAGGGATACCCCCAACTAGACCAGGTTGCCCAGGGCCTTGTCGAGCCTCACCTTGAATGTCTCCAGGGAAGGGGCCTCAACCACCTCCCTGGGCAACCTGTTCCAGTGCTCCACCACCCTCATTGGAAAGAACTTGTTCCTAATGTCTAATC
>BJBW01000085.1:28131-45681 GCA_004320125.1 Scolopax mira | reverse complement strand
CACCTATTGTGCTCTGAAACCGGTTTGGCTGAGTGCTCCCATACAATGTGTCAAGTGCTATTTTTTGCATAATACCACTGCATATTTTTGTAGTAATGGAGAAATTATAAATTTCAGTCATATGTAGATCACTAATTAGGAGGAGAAGCAGGAATGCCCATAGCTACTATTTGAAATATGTAACGTGCAGGGCATTACAGATGATAATGGCAATAGTTGTTTCTTTGCAGATTCTGTTTCTTAATCAGATGAGTTGTAAACAGGAATAGAAAGCTTTACAGCTTGGCAGAGCTCCATTGACTTCCACCTTTAGCAGAAGATTAGCTCCTTTTGCTCCCATTCAATTGAAACCAAAGGAACAGGGATTAGTATGTGCAGTAGAAAATAAAGACAGTACAGACAGACGGTGGAGGAAGAAGGGAAGGGGAGCCCTACGAAGAAGTTGTGACCATGGACCCCAACTTAACCCCATGGATTAAAGGGGTATCCCACACTGTATAACATCAGGTTCAGCAATAAAACCTGGAAGAAGGGGTGATATGGGGTTTGTGTGCTGTTTTTTTGTGTTGTTTTTTTTTTTTTTTTCATTTGTGGGTTGTGTGTTGTTTGTTTATGTTTTTTTTTGTTTTGGTTTGGTTTTTTTTGTTTTAATTTTTGGAGTAGATGATCTTAAACCAACCTAGGTGATTCTGTGATTCAGAGTTATGGCATTTTGCCTCCCCAAGTAACTGTTACATGTGACAGAGACCAGGCTTTCCTGCATACCAATGGCAAGTAGTGAATTAATTCCTTGTTTTGTTTTGCTTTACCTGTTAAACTGTCTTTATCTCAACCCACAAGTTTTCTCACTTTTGCCCTTTTGATTCTCTCTGGAGTCTCAACATGGAGGAGCAAGCAAGTGGCTACACTGGGCTGAGCTGCTTACCAAAATTAAATCACAGCAGCTGCTAATGGCAGCAGAGGAATTAAATAAACCATGGGAAAATTTTAAACTTCAATTAATGTCATTTTAATAGTAGTGCAACAATTCCAATAAACACTTAAATACTTAAGATTTACTATTCAATTTACATATTACAGAGTTTAGGGTTTGATTGTTTTTTACATATTTAGTCATTCTCAAGTAAGTTTTCATTGTTACATCAATGGAAAAAGAGAAGCATCAAACAAAAATGTTCACTGCAAGGAGGCAGATCTGTCAGTGGATTTTTTCATCTACTTAATTTCAAAAAGAACAAATGCTGATACCATAAAACAAGATCATGATACTGTGCTCCTGGGAGCAGAGGTTTCAAAGCAGGAGGTCTGTAGGCACTGGAGAAATTAGCAATAGAAGTAATGTTGTTAAGGAAGTTTTGACCTTAGGCATCACAATTACTTTCACAGGGAAAGCATGTATTATTTTAATTGAAATAAGAATGAATCCTTAATAAAGAGAGTCAACATTATTTCGTAAAATGAGTTGGAAATTAAAGAAAGAATATCATTAATAAACACCTAACAAAATCAGTCACAAATAAATAAATGTGAAGTCACAAGAAATAGATGTGAAGTATGTTGTAGATTTTAAACAAATATTTTATTTTTAATTGTTTACTATGATGCACACAATTTGAGACTTTGTAAATTTCCCTTTCTATTACAGAAAACCCATAACTTTTGCAATTACAATTTAAGAAGTTTATACCTGATTATTTGAAGTTTGCCAAATATTTCCTTGAAATGTTAGGGTCAGGAAAATTAAAGCACTATTTGTTTGGGCTGTTTTAATCACTGCCCTTCCGAGTTACTGCTGCTCTTTAGTATGTGATTTTTGCCACCGTGGTCTTAACTTCATAAAACCTCCTTTGTTTTCATTGAACAAGAAACAAGCAGTAGAGAGATATTTGATAGCTATACAGTTTTATAACCAGAACTATTAAATAAATATTAATACTCTTTAGAGCGCTATTATCTTCTTTCATTTAGTTAGTGCAACAAATAACTACCTAATAAACACTCTTCTAGCATTGTATCCAGGGCTTTTTGTCATGCTTTTTGTGTTAGTTTTTTTTTTTGTGGTGATTTTGGGTTTGGTGGGGGTTTTTTTGGATTTTTTTTCTTTTTTTCTTTCTTTTATTTTTTTTAATAGATGTATGCTTTGAGTAGTAGTAGTAGATGTATTTCTTCACAAGATATCTTTCTGAATCTTGAAGTCATGAACATTTTTGATGTTTCTCTGTAAGTTCTCCTTTCTTTATCTTATGCCATTATATTGCCTAATGCTTTCCTGCAGCATAGTAGGCTACGCATAGTTATATACTTGCTTCAGTATATAACTTGCTACAGTTATATGAAGCAAAGATTCATAATTGACAGAAGAATGGCCAATGTTGCTCAAAGAACTCAAAGAACATAAGAATCCCAGTGTTAATTCAGCTTCATTTTGGCCCCAATGAACAAATGCTAGTTTTTTTCAAAGACTAGATGACATCTCTTTAGAAGCTGGGCAGTGGTTTTCTTTTCCATCCATTTAATAGATCACTGATAAGTAGAACAAAATCATCTCTTGTGATCTATTAATTCTTCCAAAGAAGAGAAACGAAAGTGGTGAAGAACCTAGAGAATAAGTCTTATGAGGAGAGGCTGATGGCTGAGGCTGCACAGCACATGCTGGGAAAGAGAGTAGCAATTGGATAAACACACCACTTGCCTCCACCCTTTGTGATTTATGAGTCCATCTCAGCACATCTTACCTTCAGTGAAAGTCTAAGCACCATTGCTACCACAGAGTAGAAAACCTACAGCAAAGGTGACTTTATTTTGTAGTGGGCCCTCTCCCTACTTGAAAAACAAAAGGAAGACTATGTGTACAGAAAATACTATATTCAGTGCCAATAACTGCTGATAAGTACATATGCTTGTGTGCATACATAAAAACTTTATTCTTTGAATAGAAGTTCCAAGAAAATAAACTCTTAGTAATTAATAAAGACTTTGAAAAGGAACTTGGAAATGGTTAGTATAGGTCATTCCACTTCCTTGAATATACTTACTGTTGTAAGAAACAGCATTGCTGAAAGTGCTAAGAATCACTGGAAATAGGACTGAAAGGAACCTCGAGGGATCATCTCATCCAACTTTTTGCCCTAAGGCAAGATAAATTTTACCTAAAACATTCCTGACAGGTTTGTCAAAGATGTTCTTAAAAAACTCCAGTGATGGAGAATCCAAAGCATCCCTTGACAATCTATCTACTGACTTAAGTGGTGCTTAGCTGTCCTTAATTTTAGATATATTTTGTCAATGGAACACTGGCCTATCTGCAAGGAAAATATCACACTATGCAAAATGCGCATAAATCTATTAATAAATTACTTAGTGATACATTGTCTCAATATTGATTTTTTTTTTCAATTTCAATTAATAAAATGTATAAGATTTTCGAAGAGGTATAATAAATGAGAAAAGTTTTATCAATAAAACAAATAATAAAAAAAAAAACCCAACCAAAATTCAATTGCTGGATATAATCTAATCCACTCATTAACTTCTGCTTAGATTCTAAAATATCAATAAAACCTATAAAAGTATTCTGTGGTCATGATTCAGTTCTGACAGCTAATAAGGTTGTTCTGAAATAAAAAAAAAAAAAAAAACAGTGGCAAATTTGCCTGTTTAATAGCAGTTCTTTATTTGGGCAAAAATAATATCTTTTATCAAATATTGAATGATTTCCTGTTTAAGCGTTTCCTTTGAACATTCAGAATTCCTTAGAGGATTTCATGCAGGTGTTCATTCAGGTAATTAAATATAAGACTGTGTACCCAAGGAAAGGTAGATGAAACCAGTGAAAAAATGTAATATTTACCTTAAAGAATCCAACCCTGCTTATATTTATACCAATGGATGCAGGAAAATTACTAACGCAATGTGAAGTCCTTTAGTGTTTATCTTACGAAACACTAAACACACTCTACACTTTAAATTTACTGTTAAAGAGGGAGTTCATTTATGTAGCTATTCAAAATTGACTTTTGATTCTCTGTTTGCTATATTGACATTATATAGAGACATGTTCGTATCAGTGCTAACGCTTTCAGTTTAATATTTTTTTTCAAACAAAAATCAAAATCAGAGTATCATTTGCTCACAGAATACTGAGATATTTAAAAAAGGTCAAAGATAAAACTCCAAAGGTAAGTATATGATACAGATACTTTGTAATGGTTTTGCTTTGGTTTTGCTTATCTTGATGGAACTTTTGCACAGGAAATATAGATGCATAACAGCCATAAAAGAAGTCTTAATAGCTAGGGCAAGTTTCATTAAATGTTGCCTAAAGTATTCTTATTTCTGCCTCAAGTTAAAACATACCAAAGAAAAAGCAAAAGATCTGAAGTGACCAAGCACTAATCATAGGAATTCAGAATGCATTCACTATGAGCAGAAATAGTGAATTGTGGCTTAATTTTTGAAGAAGGTGGTAATTTTTAGTCCAGATTAAAACACAGGGAAAAAATGCATGTATTTTAATATTTTTCAAGTGCTTCCGGATTTTATGGCAGAAATTAGAATTTGTGCAACTGAATTTTATCAACCTCAATTTAAAGTATTTCAGATGTCCTGTCAGAAATCTATGTAAGTCTATGTATTATTTGTGAAACAAGATTAAAACTCAGGTTATAAACATTCAAGTAAGTGACAAGAACTCCAACATTATAATAATGTTACAGTAGTAAGCACTAATTATTTATTGGTATATATTTGCTTAAGAGGAAGCAAAGAGAAAGTATTTTTCAAAATGGAAAAGCATAGGGAAGTCCACTGATAAATTCAATAATATATAAAAGAAGCTCAATGCAATCAAAAGGTGCCTTATTTGAATAAAGTAAAAGATTTACTTACTTCAGTTAGGTATCAAGTTCAGAGAGTTTACCAAAAAATGTGAGCTATTTTCATGTTAAAGTAGATATCTGAAAATATATAAGTTATATTCATTTCATTTGGACCTTGAACAAAAAAGTGTCAGTTTGTGGTTAGGAATTTTGTTCACTTTATAAAAAAAAAATAATAAGGAAAACCCAAACTTTTTCATAGAAGGCTGTGTAACTGAAAGAACAATGACAAGACGATAAGGATAATAGGAAGTTAGAAATGCTTTTGATCAATTGGGTAGAAGATATATATTCTGATGGTTCATAGTCCTTTTCAAAATGTCCCTAATTCATTTTTATTTTTGTCCTTTTCACAAATTTCTGTTCAGAATCAATTTACTTTGCCTAAGTATTCTTTGCATTTTTAGGCATACACAGAATACTGGGGCTCATGGGCCAAATTTCCCAGGACTTTATATTGCCATCTCTTGAATTATTATAATATAGAGGAAAAAAAAAAAAGTATATCTCTTTGCATTAAAGTCAGATAGGTTTTTGAAGTATCTAGTCAAAGACTGTTTTTGAGTATTGAGTTCAGTGTTGTATAGAGACAAGGCATGCCAAAATTTAACTTTGTGAGATAAAACTTCCAAAGGGGAATTTAAAACAGCAGGAGATAATAAATAGAAAATAACAATGCAAATTAAAATTTGTTAGTGAAACATAAGGTAATTTAACTTCTTGGACTTAGAACACCAGCTAATTAAAGATGTGTATAGAGAAAATTAAGTTGGAACCGAATTCCATACACTTAAAAAGAAGATAGGAAACAAGAGGAAAGAAAAAAAGCCAGGGGGTTTTGATCCAAAATGATGTATTTTAAATAAGCAGAAATGTTTTCTAGTTGAAACTAATAGATACAAGAAAAAAAAAATGATAACAGGGAAGAGCAAAGAAAAAAAAAAAGTGAATGAAACAGTGAAGTATCTTTTCTGAGTATTCATTCTGAGTATCAAAATGAAACTGAAACAGTGAAGCGAGTATCTTAATAACAAATAACTATCTAAAGACACTTAGATAATAAATAAATCAGTGAATTATATCAGAGGCAAAGAACCTGCAAGGAAATATAAAGATAATATGGATTCAGGAGAGTGTAATATAAGTAATAAATTGTCACAAGCATTACATTCTGTTCCTTAATTCACATTTACATTGACAAGTTTGTTGAACAGGCACACACCAACACATTCATGATTCCTTTTATATAACATGGAAATCAACAGACTACTGTTAAATGACAGCATATCCAGTCAAATATTTTAATTTGCTTTTAGTGATTTGGGTTTTTACTGTATGTCTTCAAACATTTTTTATTACGTGCAAGAACCATACACAGAATTTAGGAAGCCTTTGCCCTCTCACATTTCAGTTCAGTTCTGACTTCAAGTATAGTTATGATGGCTATCACCCAATACTGGTATATTTTTTGAATAAAAAAGTTAGGGCAAAATTAAAACCCCTTTGTAGTTCTTTGTTTGTTTGGTTTGGTTTTTTTCCCAAGAAGCAGATTCTTTTTCATTACATTCATCAAGAAAAAAGATGAAGTTGGTTTCTGAGATCCTGTGACTAAGGTGCCATGGCCAGTCTCATAATTTATGCATTTATGCACAACATGCACTGTGTATATGTGTGAATATAATATGCTGAAGGACACACTTAGTACTTCTGGCCATGTGAACAGAAAGGTAAAGAACGATACTGTCACTGTGCTACTGATATTACTGAATATATAAAGTTTCATACAGAGCTGAGGACCAGTAGCGTATGAGTTAGCAGCTTTTTAAGGACCTCCAGATATTTGCACTTAGCCTGGAAACTTGGAATTAGCAACAGTGAGAATACTTCTTCTGGCTTATTAAAGAGAGCACTCCCTAAGCCCCAAATTTCAGACAGTAATGTTTACCTTAGGAGACTTATGTAGGATTCTCTATAATCAGTTTTCTAGGATTGGTATTGAACACGTAATTAATGATGTAGAAAAAAAGCTTGACAAAATGACATACCACAAAATTATATATTAGTCATAGAAAGTTATAAAGACTTCTGGAGGATTTAATGATAAGTAAATATGAGTGGGATAGTAGTCAAAATTCACTAGAGGCAAAAACCACATCAGCATAAATAATGAGAGATGATGTCAAATGATTGTACACATTGATTTAGTTAAATTAGCTGCATCAAGTAGGGAAAAATATCAAGGCCATGCTGTCATCAGTGTAAACCAGTGACCATCAATGATTAAGAAAGAACCTGTGTTACACGCACAAGAAAAAATTAAGCTAACAACATCAACAATGATGAATATAATTTAAAGAATCCATTTGTATTGCAGGGAGTGAGATCAAAAGTTCGGTGATAAATGTTAGAAATATGGGAGGTATCAGAGGACCCTGAAGCTGATTTATACAATTCACAATACATGTATTTATTAGTGAAATGGCTTATAAAAGGCTTTTGGTTTTTGTCTCTTTTTTTCATTCTGCAGTTCTGAAATAAGCAGGCATTCAAGCAAATAGAAAATGAAAAGTTATGAAAATAAATGCATCGTTAGATGATTTTTAACTCAGTTTGGTATTGAAGTGAACAGCTTACAAGAAGTTGAAACAGCACATGAATGTCAGTGATTGAAACATTTATAACTAGATTGAGAAAATATCTGAGAGTCATTAAATCTTATGATCAGAAATATTTACCAATAATTTTCTCCAGCTAAGAAGCAGCTTCATCTGTAAGTTTTCCCATGTATTCACCCTCTTTTTGAAGTATCTTATTCTGACTACTTTAAGGATGAAATAGGAGGAAGGCTGTACTGCAGTATCTGATTTGTAAAAATAATCACTATAGGAAATGAAGAGGAAATATGATATTGCTTCTTTAGATAAAGCCTTGAAATGTCATCTACTTTTAGTATTTCCTTTTTCTAATGTCAAAAGAGATATCCAGCCTCCTCTAGCTTTTACAGTAATATATAAATCAGAATTGTCATCCCTGAATTGCCTAATCATCTTTGCCTGTCTACTTTTAGGCACCATTTGCTGATAGTGTACTCACTGCAGTATCCTGCTGGTTTCCAAATTTAAAAAGCCAAGAATACTGCAAAAATAGCAGTAAAGAGCACTGCTGTCTCTTCCTCCTTCTTCACTGAATAACAGAGATTTGTTTTATAAATAACAGGAAACACCCTCTGCAGGTGTTTTTGCAGGATATTAGGAACAGATGTTACCTCCTCTAGAAAAAAAAATTGAGCAATTTGTACATGACAAGAGTTTGTTTGTTTGGAGATTGTGGAAGGTAAATCTGCTTTTGAACACTAAATCAGAAGAGATTAAAAATCTGGTTTGAAAATCTGGGGAAAGGTGAAAGGTTATTTTGTGTGGGACCTATTAAATGAAACACTTGTATCTAGAAGCAGAAGTATCAGAATACATCACCAATGAAGGTGACAATTTAGCTTGTTATAGCTTTGAAGAGCAGATAAACTAGTACTTCAGCATGATAGTAACAAGCTTCTCATCTGCTGTGACGTATTTTGAGGTATCCACATTGCTATAGATAGCTAGTTAAAGAATCACAGAATCATGTTCTTCTTCCCTTGATTAAAATAAAAATGAGTTGAATGGTACTAGTCACCAGCAGAATCTAGACTGAAGTGGTTACAATTGTCGCATTCCATCTATTTATTCTCTCTTTCCCCATTTTAATTTTTTTTTTTCTTTCAGAATATAATTTGTTTCAATTTCTTTATGAATAACATCCATTTTATATGTAAACAGCGTACCTTCCCACTAAATGAGATGAAACGAAATTTATTTAAGTAAGGATTGCCTAACAAGCCATGCACTATCCTTAACCTATAAGAGGGTTTGAGTGTGGTCGCTTCTGTGGGTTTTGCATTTATGTGATACATGAGCAAAAAAGAATCCCCCAGGTACCATATTGCCTTTGATTACAGAAAAGGTAATTTTAAAAAGATTCTTAGAGCAGACGCTGCATCAGCTGTGTGATTTACATATTACTGTGTCTGTTCCAGTGGAAAATTATTAATGATAATAATTTGCTTTCTGAGGGGAAAAAGGTCAGCGCTATCTTGACAGGAGCAGTGGCTAGCAAACACAACCTTATGTTGATTACCATAATATCTCTACCCGTTAACCTGCAAAACATCATTAGTCTTTTGCCTTTTGCCGGTTGAGAAGGGTAGCTTGGTAAGATTATTCTCACACAACTAAATGCCTTAAAATTATTTCTGCATTCTTTTAGTAACTCTTCCTCGTCCCTCATAGAATCATAGAAAAGTCTATGTTGGAAGGGACCTTAAAGATCATCTAGTCCAACCATCAACCTAACCCTGACAAAAATCACTAAACCATATTCCTAAGGACTATGTCAACCTGTCTTTTGAACACCTTCAGGGGTGGTGCCTCAACCACTTTCATGGGCAGCCTATTCCAATGCTTGATAACCCTCTCCATGAAGAAATGTTTCCTGATATCTAATCTAAACCTTCCCTGATGCAACTTGAGGCCATTGCCCCTTGTCCGATCTACTGTGACTTGGGAGATGAGACTGACCCCCACCTCTCTACAACTTCCCTTCAGGTAGTTACAAAGCATGATAAGGTCTCCCCTCAGTCTTCTCTTCCTCAGACTAAACAACCCCAGCTCCCTCAGCCTTTCCTTATAAGACTAACAATTTTGCAGGCTGTATGGCAGGAATAGAATACTATTTCCATTCAATTCCTTTCAGTATTATTTCTGAAATAACATTCTGTCTGAACTCAATCAGCTATTTTTATGCAATTATTTTGTGTCATTGTACCTATTAAACCCTCTGCTTGTATAACAATTAGATAACTGAGAGTTAAGCTCCATATTGATTTGTTGTGTTTGGTACCTTCTAACAACTGTCAATAAAATCAAAACCTTGCATAACATCTTTTTTAGCTTGGGACTAATTTTATTTAAAAGCAATCTTCAAAACATATGGTTTGATAAGTTTGCACAGGCCCTATTTAGAAAGAGATTTGGTATATCCATAAAAAGATGTGAGTCAATATATAGAAGTCAAAGCCAAATAAGCACTACTGCTAAAAAAATAAAAGACAAGAATCTTTATTTTGAATTAAATCTTTTGAATCTGAAACAATTGATCTGGGTCTAGCTGGGTTGGAGTTACGTATGTATGTATACAGTATGATGTATGATGATATGTTTTGGATTTGTTGCTAAAACAGTGTTGTCAACACTGATGTTTTGGTGCTTGCTAAACAGTGTTTACACAGTGTCAAAGCTTTTTCTTTTTTTTGTACTCTGCCCCCTGCCCATCAAGTCAGCTAAGAGTGTGTAAGAGGCTGGGAGGGGATATAGCAGCTACAGCTAATCCAAATTGGCTAAAGGGATATTTCATACCACATGACATCATGCTCACCATCACAAACTGAGTTAGAGGAAGAAAAACAGTGGGTCATTGTAGTTTTCAAGTGGCCATTGTTTGGAAACTGGCTAGACATTGGTCTTGTAAAGGGTGGTGAGTGATTTTCTTTGTTCTTCCATTTGTATTTTTGGGTGGGTTTTTTTTTTCCTCACCACTTTCATTCACATATTAATCTATCTTTATCTCAAACCATAAGTTTTCTTTTCTTTCTTCTTCCTGTTTTCTCCACTCACCCTACTAAGGGGGAGAAAATGAGTAAGAAGCTGTGTAGAATCTCGGCTGCTGGCCAATGTCAGGCCATCAGAATGCTATTGCATCATACATCATTTGTAATCTACATTATACCATGACCATAGTGATTAAGTAATTTATTTCTCTATGAATATGATTAAATTCTAGCTATCATGGCTGTATGGCCTGAGAAATTCAAGACAAATAGGTAATGTAAATAAAGATAAGGGAACGAACATTAACCTCTAACTGAGAAGAACATACAGAGCCCCAGGTAAAAAGTATAAAAATACTGATAAAGCATATTTGACTAAATTAAAATAAGTTATCAACATGCAGTGACTAATTTGCCATATCCAAGGAATAATAATAAAGAAGGAAGTGAAATTTATTTTAAAAAATCTTTTATTTTAGGTAAGCTACTGATATCACAATGCTATACCTGAAAGCAGAATTTGGTTTCTTGGAATAAGTAGAATGTTTGAACAAAAAATATTGTCATGTGATTGGTGTTCTTGTGTACTGATGGTATTCTTGCAATAGTTTAGTCTAGGCTATGTTTGCCAGGTAATTAAAACATGTAAATTTTTTATAATTTTGCTTCAGCTTTCCTCTTTTGCATCATTAAAAAATAAAAATAATCCGTATTTGAATTATTACTGATTAACTGAAGACAGCATTACACTAACTTACCTAAAAATCTTTTCTTGCCTCTTAACGTGTTTTACTACCCATTTACTACTATTATCCTGTTATGTCATCTTTTTTCCTTAAATAAATTAACATGTTTGGCATAAGAATTTTACCTTAACTACTGTGGCATCAAGATCCAAATATTTTCACAAAATTTTTCTTTACTTTATTTTGATGTGTCATTGGTTTCTTCATCTCTCGATAACTCTAAATTTTTGACCCTGTCTTTCATTTACCCCAAATTTTTGAGTGAATTCAAAATCAAGTAGATTCGGAATCACGGAATAATGACATCACAGAATTGTCAGAATTGGAAGGGACCTCCAGAGATCATCTAGTCCAACTCCCTTGCCAAAGCAGGATTGCCTAGAGCACATCACTCAGGACTGCACCAAGGTGGGTCTTGAAACTCTCCAAAGAAGGGGACTCCATGACCTCCCTGGGTAGCCTGTTCCAGGGCTCCATCACCCTCACTGTAAATAAGTTCTTCCTCATATTTGAGTGGAACTTCCTGTGTTCTAGCTTGAGCCCATTGCCCCTTGTCCTGTCACTGGAAACCATTGAAAAGAGTCCAGCTTCATCATCCAGCCCACCCTTTAGATACTCGTAAATGTAGATAAGGTCTCCCCCCCAACCTTCTCTTCTCCAGGCTAAAGAGCCCCAGGTCTTTGAGCCTTTCCTTGTAAGGGAGGTAGTCCAATCCCTTGATTAGGTTAGTTGCCCTACATTGGACTCTCGATAGTAGTTCCCTGTCTCTCTTGAATTGGGAAGCCCAGAACTGGATGCAGTATTCCAGTTGTAGCCTCACCAGTGCAAAGTAGAGGAGAAGAATGACGTCCCTCGACCTTGAAGAGTGGCCACACTCTTCCCTATGCAGCCCAGGATTCCATTGGCCCTCTTGGCAACAAGGGCACATTGCTGGTTCATGGAAAATTTGCTATCCACTAGGACTCACAGATTCTTCTCCTGGATAGCAGTAATAGCAAATATTGCCCTGGCTAGCAATAATTTAAATATCTCCTTGAGGAAGGACCAGTGGTGACTTCTACCGGAGATTACTACTTGAGTACTCACAGTACACTCTTCCATTGTTCTTAAAGTAGGACAGGAAAATTCCCTCAGATTTCTGAAGGTGGTTGAACCCCATGCTGGTCTTTTTTGTCACTTCCTTCCTGAGAAGCAGTGAATTTTCTGTGGTTGAACTTAGGTGTTACAGTTGGAAAGTACCAACAGTACTGTTTGGTTCAATTGACGAATTGCACGGAGGAAATAAGAATAAATAACAACATATTCAGATGACCTGTATACTGGAAAAGACAGAGTAGCCTGAACTGGTTCTGATGTTGCAGTAAAAAATCCATCTCCTTCTTCCAAAGGGAATATAGAGACTCCTCTATGTAATCTCTCTCCATGGAATACTATATGACTATAAAACTTACTGTGACCAGCCTGCAAGGGGATATTGTAAATTGAACAGAAAAAAAAAGTATTTCTGAGAAATACATTAAACTAATACAGTTCTCCTTGAAGTCTGTAAGGTCAGTGTGCATGTGTGAGAAATATGTTGGTTCCACTATCTCTGTGGATTTTACACAATCCTCATAGGTTACAGATAAGCACGTGTTGCATAGACATAACCAATTAATTTATTCTGAGCTTGCAGCTTTGGCCTTGGAATCTGCTTACAGGTACTAATATAGTAGCAGCAAAAAGACTGTTAGTCATGTCCATGATCACTGCATCTCCCTCTATATGTTATGTACAGTAGATTGCACACAGCCAAATTAGCATCCTGAGTGAGTCTATACAAGAAGGTTGTGCCCCTGTGAGGTGCAGAGCCTTTGCAGGTCACACAGTGTAAGGAGGGCAGAGTCCTCCTCAGAGTCCCATACCAGTGGAGGCTGCTCAAAATAAACAACCAAAGCTGCAAGGGGTGACAGCACAAATTAAAATCACACTGATGACTCTGACAAGGAATATGTTAGAATATTAATGAGGAGGATCAATGTATAGCCAGAAATGTATAGCTAGGGTATAGCTAGAAACAGTCAGAGAGATCAGGCATAAAGAAACAGATTGATAGACTTATCTTCTCCTTTAGAACAAAGAGCAATGGATTAAAAACCAGATGAGACTAAAACATTTTGTATGATATCTTCACCTTCTATCAGAGTTAAGTAAAAAAAAAAAAAAAAGATATCAGTAAGTAATGTTCAGGTTTTACTTAAAATTGAACAATGCACCTAATTTTCTTCTGGTCTTCCTGAGGAAATGGCCACTTTCACTATCAAACTGTCATGGTTTAACCTCAGTGGGTAGCTCAAGTCCACACAGCCACTTGCTCTCCACCACTCCGGCCTTGGTGGGATGGAGGAGAGAATGAGAAGGGTAAAAGTGAGAAAACTTGTGGATTGAGACAAAACCAGTTTAACAGGTAAAATCAGTTTAATAGAATTCATAGAACAGAAATGCGTAAATCGTTAGATGAAAGAAAAACAACCCAAACAATAGATTCTTATCATCAATCACAAATTACTTTCAACATTTTAAAGAGAATAATAATGAAAGGAAACAATAATAAAGAACAGACTTAAGAAATTGTACTCTTCTTTCTGAATCATTTGTGTATAGTAGAAAAAAAAGGACACATTACACATATTAGTTTATTTTGTAAAGATAAAACAAAAGGAATATTTTTGAAAGTTTTTAACTTAAAAATACTAAAGCTTTATTCAGGTGCTTTCACTGTTGTTCCAACATGAAGTTTAAGCATATTCTGACCTTCAATTTGAAAATAAAATGGTAGGAAAAGGCACTTGATCTGGGAAATTATTGAATCACATTTAGATTAGAAAGTAAGTAAATAATCATGTTCTTTTGTTTCATGGCTCCAACAATGACAGACAGTGGCAATAGGCAATTCCATAGGATTTAGTTCTCCTCTACTTTTGTTCAGGCTTGCTTTTTCCATTTGGCCATTTTAGCTTTTTTTTTTTTTTTTCACTGTACTGTTCCATTTTAAAATTTAATTTCCAATCTATTGTACAAATGTTAAAGGTTGTTAATTGAGGACAATAATCAATAATTATTAATATTGTGTGTATAACTTTGACTTTGGATACAGAAGCATCTGCAAGGTGAGTAAACAATACTTCTAAGTAATCATTATTGTATTTTGATTTAATTTAACTTCTGTTTGTTTGTTTTCCTTCTGTCTCTGTACGGTGAAGAAATAACACCTGCAAATGGAAGCATTCAGAGCTAATTTCTCTCAATTACTTCTCTAAAAATTATTTACTTTGTTCTGAAACATTGTTATGGGGCATTATTATGCTAGGATGTTTCAGAGCTGTAAACTGTGATTACACCTCAGAATTACACCTCAAGTTCTTTGAATCTTCATTCTCTTAAGAGAAAATATTTTAATTATGTATATACATATAATTTTTAAAAATTAAGATAGCAAATTGACCATCTCTATTGGGTGTAGCTGAGATCAACTTAATTTTCCCCATAGTAGCCCTAATAGTGCTATGCTTTGTATTAGTAGCTAAAAAAGTGTTGATAACACACCAGTGTTTTGGCTATTGCTGATCAGTGCTTGTACAACATCAAGGCTCTCTCTCCAACATTTTCCCCTTCACAAGTGGGCTGGGAGTGGGCAACATCTTGGTAGGGCATAGTCAGGACAGCTGACCCAAACTGACCAAAGGGATATTCCATAATATGTGATGTCTGCTCAGCAATAAAAGCTTAGAGAAAGGAAGAGGAAGTGAGTTTGTTATTGTGATGTTTGTCTTCCAGAGCAACTGCTATGTGTCCTGAAGCTATGTGTCCTGGACATTGACTGCTGGTGGGAAATAGAGAATAAATCTTCTGTTTTTCTTTGCCTCCACACACGGCCTTGGCCTTTGCCTTTACTTTATTGAATTGCCTTTATCTTGACCCATGAGGGTTTTTCCCATCTAATTTTCTCCCCTCCTGTTGTTCTGAGGAGGAGAGTGATAGAACGACTTGGTGGGCACCTGGCATCCAGCCAAGGTCAACCCACCACACCATTGAACATTTCTTCTCTCTTTGATCAGTTGTCACCTCCTCTGTTTACAAAATGCAGCATGTAATTCTAAAAGATGTTTCTTATCACAACTTGAGAATATTTTATGAAGGTATATTAATTAATTTGACTTTATATAACTTTCTATTCTTCTCAACTGTCTGTACAGTACCCAGCTTATTTCCTATTTTGGGCATGTATCTAATTTTAGGTAAGTGTCCTAAGTTTGTGTATTTGTACTGCTAATGTATTTGTGTAACCTGTCCCAGACCAATTATTAATGAGTAGCATTTCTTAGGGGTCAGTACTGGGACCAGTGCTATTTAACATCTTTGTCAGAGACGTGGATAGTGGGACTGAGTGCACCCTCAGCAAGTTTGCCAACACCACCAAGCTGTGTGTTGCAGTCAACAATGCTGGAGGGAAGGCATGTCATCCAGAGGGACCTGAACAGGACTGAGAGCTGGGCCCATGTGAAACTCATCAAGTTCAACCGGGCCAAGTGCAAGGTCCTGCACCTGGGTCATGGCAAACCCTAGCACAACTACAGGTTGGGCAGAGAATGGATTGAGAGCAGACCTGAAAAGGACTTGGGCCTGTTGGTGGATAAGAAGCTCAACATGAGTCAGCAATGTGTGCTGGCACACCAGAAAGCCAACCACATCCTGGACTGCACCAAAAGAAATGGGGCTAGCAGGTCAAGGCCCCCTCTACTCCACTGTGGTGAGACCCCACCTAGAGTACTGTATACAGCTTTGGAGTCCTCAGCACAGGAAGGACATGGACCTGTTGGAATGGGTCCAGGGGAGGACTACAGAAATGATCAGTGCTGGAGCACCTATGCTATGAGAACAAGCTGAGAGACTTGAGGTAGTTCAGCCTGGAAAACAGAAGGCTCCAGGGAGACTTTATAGCAGCCTTCCAATACCTAAAAGGTACATGGCGGGGGCACTCTTTATCAGGGAATGTAGTGATAAATTGAGGGATAACAGTTTTAAACTGAAAGAGGGAAGACTTAGGTTAGATATTAGGAAAAAGTTTTTCACTATGAACAGATTGCCCAGAAAAGCTGCAGATATCCCATCCCTGGAAGTGTTCAAGGCCAGGCTGGACGGGCTTTTAGCAATCTGGTCTAGTGGGAAGTGTCTCTGCCTTTGACAAGGGGATTGAAACTAGGTGATCTTTAAGCTTCCTTCCAACCTGAATGACTTAAAGAATATAGGAGAGCATCAATAGTGCTCTGTACTAGTTCTTAATAAACTGCTAGTCTAGTAATATGGAGGATAGTAGAAGCTAATACACTTTTCTCATACTTAGCAACGAGAATTCAGCATTTACAAGTTGTGTTTCTAACACTGCATTTAGGTTGTCCTTTAAAATATATTTTCTACAGCATTGATTTTACAACTGATTTTTTATTTTTTTCTCTGTTAGCAGTTTTCCATAATTAGAGGCAATAGAAATAAAATAAAAGTAAAAATTTAGCATTAAAGGTGCAGTGGAGCTTTGCTGCCAATATCCATACTAAGAAGGCCGATTTACTAGCTGTTACCCTGCCAAATAATTATTTTTGCATAACCAAAAAATATCTTGGGTCGATGCAGTAAATAACAAATATTCTCAAATAGCTTCTTGAGCATTTCCTTTAAATTTCTGAAAAACATTAGACAATCTCAAGTATATCTTGCAAGATGGAAAAATAAAGAGTCAAAGAGAAGATTTTCCTATCTCAACAGAGCCTTTATAGAGACAATCTCCAAATCTACAGAAAAGCACTGCACATGTCTACTGTCCTCTTATCACTAGGGTGTCCCATAATCCATTGCTCTATAAAGGCACTCCAGTGACTTTTTTTGTATTGTACTCTGCTGCAGTAACTCCCCATGATCTTAGTCATAGAAATGCAACATTTCTGATCAGTCAGCAAAATTTAACTAAAAATTATATTGTCAAGTTTTGGGGAAATATACAGTACAGTCCAACACAAAGTTTATGTAGAAAAATATCACACAGAATCACAGAATCTTAGTGGTTGGAAGGGGCCTTTGAGATCATCGAGTCCAACCACATAAAAAAAAAAACAAAAAACCAAAAAACCCCACCACCCCAAAAAACCCCAACAAACCCATAAAACCCACAAAAAAAAAAAAAAAGCACCCACCAACTAAACCCCACACCCACACCCCACCACAGACCAATAATCTTGGGCACTAGAGCATG
>BJBW01000085.1:0-28076 GCA_004320125.1 Scolopax mira | reverse complement strand
TTTCAGTAAAGTAATTCTTCCTAATATCTAATCTAAATCAAAGAGAAAGGCAAAACATAATTTCATTTTAACTTTATGATTTTTATATTGTTCATTCAAAATATAAGCCTACATCTTGCAGCATTTATGATGCAAAATGGTGAAAAGAACCTACACAAGCTAGAATGCTAACATATCTTAAAATCTTACCATTTGCATCATTATTACATATGCTTCAGTTGTTTGAAATGTCTGAACATGAAAGTAGGAAGGAAAGAACAAAGCATATTTTTGGTATGTAGAAGGGTAATAACATGCTGCCAAATATTTAACAATTTAAAAAATATGAATGTGTTATACTCCAGTGTTTTAAAGACTTGTCAGAAGCTGTTCTCCGTTAGACGGAAACTGAATGTGTTTACCTGGTTTTAGCTAAAGGTGTTGACCTAATAAAATGTATTTTTGTTACCTTTCTTTCTGTTGGATGAAGTGTTTGTAGTATGCTTGCTGCATCAGTAGACGAGTTCCCCATTGAATTTATTTTGTGATTGCTAGTGGAGCAAACAGAAGCCTTTTTTTCTGTTCTTCCTAGCAGAAAATTAAACAATGTCACAATTTGGAATGGGTATGAACTGACATTTTCCCAGTGGCTTTTACCAGAATGTAGTCATTTAGGCAAAAAAAATTGTTAACATTTTTCATAAAATGTGCTGAAGTACAGATACACTGAAAACTTGGAACTGGATTCTACATATCCATAAATCCACTGCTAGTGAGGAAAATATTAATGCAAAAATAGATTTCTTTGTTTCTAACTATATCCTCATTCACTGGAAACACTAATGCCAGAAAGCATGATTATATTTAACTTACATGTAATAGTGAAATATTTTTTAACTAGCAGATCAATTTGTCCGTGGCACACAGATGTTTTAGAGGGGGAAAATAGAGTTAGGATTTATGTAAATATTATTCTGATCTTACAGCACTTATCTCATTGCTGAAAGGACTGATCATTCAAGAAAAAACTTAATACAGAAAGCTTGATAAGCTAGGAGGGTGTTTGGTTGTTAGTCTTTTGGTTTGTTATTTTTTTTTAAGGTTCTAGCTATTTCCAGTATCTAACATGACATTCTTTTCAAAGCTCCTTTTTACCAAGAAAAAAAAATATTAGGAGATTCTTAAGAAATTTCAAAATATTCTCCAAAATTTTAAGAAATAAATTTTCTGAAATCAAGATTTTGAAGCATTATGAAATTGAACATAGCATTGTTGCAATGATTCCGTGAAGTAGTTAGGCGGGTAATTCAAGGAGACACGGATCTGTTTAAAAATGAGTATGTGATTTGTACCTTGTGCTTTGTAGACATGCAAACATCACTGCAGTGTAGACATGGTTTTAACATGTTATGTAAAATAATATTCTGTTAAATAAGCATTTTTAATGAATATGCAGTTTAACTGTGCATTATAACTTTTCTTGCAAAATGGATTCCACAATGAAAAGCTTTGATCAAAATCCTTGTAATACAAAGCTTGGTTTTTTTCCAGATGGATATTTGAATAAACAGTGTCTATATATTGATAAATTAAAGGATTTCTAATGTATGGTTTTGTACTGTAAATAAATGGGATCTTGGTTTTTCTTGAATTTTTGCTTAAATATTGTCTGACTCTGGGGAAAAAAACCTAAACAAAACTCTCCCAAAACCCAAACAATAGTCCTCAATCCTGTATTGTTTTCTTTTTAAGATTAGCACATGTATACTAATGTCCTGTTAAAGTTCTCCAGTAAGATATTGATTGCAAAGTATGATGTGCCTGTAATTATGGTAAGCAGCTTCAAATATACAGATGGTGGCAAAAGAAGATAATGGGGTTGTGTAGAAAATGTGTCAAGAAATCTTACTTCTGTTAAGTAGTTTGATAATGTAAGTATGTTTGATAATGACAATAAGAAAAACAGTGTTGTGCATACAGGAATAATGAAGTTGCATCCCTGCAATAAAACCATAAAAAAAAAAGTATTTCCTGTGCATTATTACCATATTCTTATCTCAAAACTTCTTATAGTGTTATATGAAGAGACAGAAATTCAGAAGTACTATCATGGCAAAAAAGACAAATTCTAATTGACAGTGAATGAAATTGCATCCTGGTAAACCTTCAGATAACAGTGGGAGATTAGAGCAAAATTTGTTTCCTTCTATTCCCCTGTATCTTTTTTTAGCTCATATGCAAGTTCTCCCATTTAAAGGATCTGCAGAAGGCTATGACAAGATGCTTGACAAGATGGGGTCTTCATGCTTATTGACTTTATCTAGTCCACATGAACAGTAAAAAAAGCTTTTTAGCTCTAGAGGCAAACTTTGTGAATAGTTGTGCAATAGGGGATTGCTCACAAACAAAATATAGCCCAGTGTACCATACCTTTTACAGCCAGCATGTTATGAGGTATCTATACTACTGTCTCTGCACTACAAGTATTTTGTTGTGATACAAGTTATCTCAGTTTCATGGTAAGCATCACCGAACTCCAGGGGTATACTTTGTTGGTTCAGAAGCAAAATTGTTAGGATAATTCTCAGCTGAGGGAAGAATGGTCAAACACCAGGAGGACCAAAGTTGCCTTGAGGTCCTATTTAGTTCCTCTAATGAACAGGAGGAAAAGCAGACAAGCTGGTGTGATAACTATCATCACAGCTTTCCCTCTACCAGGCACTCACTCCCTGCAATCTTCTATGGCTCAAATCTCTCATTGTTTATTTACACTTATATTCTTGCTATGTCCACTCTGTCCACACACAACAAGAAATGCAGTTCCTGATCCCAACCTCTTTTCACTCTGCCTCAAGATATGAATATAAAATCATTGAGCTATTTATGTTATTTTTTACAGTTTGTTTTCATATATTGCTATTGGACATTTTCTTGCAGTTTCTGCATCAAGTCATTATTACCTGGTTAATTTATTGCAGGTATAGAAATATTGATGAATGAATTATTATTCCCACTTGGAGGCTGGATTTCCCTTTACATAGGAATAATAATATTTTAAAAAGATAAAATGGACAAAATGTTTCTATCATATTTTTTGTTTATTTTTCTGAATCAACTGCTGCTAAAATCAAACTATGCAATTCAGACATTTGTACTTTCTCTCTTACCCTTATTAATAACAGTTGAGGTCATCTTAATGGACTCATGGCTGCTAATATTAAAGCACCGGTATGACTTTCCACCACCAGTTTGTAGTTCTGACCTATAATGAACAACTGGATCAACCTGAAGGCAACACTTTGAAGAGAGTTGAACATGCCAGGCAAAGAATCAGGCAAAAAAAAAAAGCAACAAGATAGTTGCAACTAGTGAACACTCAGATGGACAAGCCTGAGTGCAGGAGAACAAGGTGAGTTGTATGTATTGAAAACAAACCTGATCAGAAGTGGCAGCCTGAGACTTTGTTGTGTAAAGTAGGAAGTTTGGAAGAAGAAATTGCAAGACAGAAACATGTTGTTTTATCATTCAATAATGATATTTTGTTTTAGGTTAGGCATGCTAAGTACAGGTTCTTACTGAAGCAACTGTTTATGGTAACATCTGACAGCGTTTTTACTGCTCTTTCATGTTTGTGAAACATAAGTGGATCCTCAAACATTTAAATTCATGAGCAGATCTGTTATATGCAGTTTCTTTTATACAAGCCAGTTCCTTTAAGTTCCTTTGCCACTGATCTCCATACATTACTTCCGAAATTCTCTCTCTTTACGAGAATTAAACACTTTTTTCCCTGTCTCTCCTGAGTAGATGGTGTATAAAAAGAAAGACATGTCAAGATGTTCTGTGTTGTCCTTCTGGCACCTAGACTTGTCCTATTTTGTATGGAGCTTCTTATATTTACACATTTGTGTTTGTTCAGGGGAAATTTGTGGGGAGTACTATACATGTAGAATCTAGGACTAGAAGAATGGTTATACAGAAATCCTAACATTTGCTAATTTCTCCCTTTTGTAGAAACCATCTGACTTAATCTGACATTTCTTTTTCAATATTTTTTTTAACCAACACATAGAAGAAAGGAAAAACAATTTTACTTGTAATATGCAAACTGGGCAGCACAGTGGCAAAATTTGTCTGTGAAATAATTTAACAACTTTTGACTTCATGAAGATATTTGGAGACAAGGAAATCCCCACAGAAAAAAGCAAAAGGGTTTAATATTAGAAAGAAAGGTTCAACAAAACAGAGACTGTACAGTAGGACCCACATTCATCATAAGCTTGGTCAGATGAGAACAAAAAGGAGAGATAAAAAGGGAGGGTGGAAAAGGAAAGAGGAGGAAGGGAGAGAGAAGTGACTACTCCTTAAAACTGTAGCTTTTTTCATTCCATAAAGGCAAAAGAGCACCAGGGTCATTATGTAATGTCCAAACAGAGTCACATAATGACTATCCAGCAGAGGGAGATTTACCACGTGACATTTTTGTCTGTAATTAAACCTACAGGTTTAGTTATTAAGTGTCTTCTTTTGAAAAACTAATGTATTTGTGTGTGTGCATATGTTAGGATGCCCTTGAATTCAGTCAGCTGTGCAAAGCTTTTCAAGACCCATCCAGCTGCAAATGCCAAAATGGCAAATTTTGATTCTCAATTTTAATGCAGACTCTCCTTCGGAGCTATACCCATCCTCAATTTGGAATACCACCACATAGCATAACATAAGGGTTTTTTTCTGAATCTATGTCAAATTTTATTTTAAAAAAAGAGAAAAAATAAACTGTGATGAATACAGATAAATTGTTACTGCTGAAGAATATGAAACATACAACTTACTGAGATGAGAAGGTGTTAATGTTTTTTTGGTTTTGAAAAGAAAACCTCCTTCTTTCTGCGAACAAGATTGTTTTAAATGTTTGGAATAACAAAATATTTTTCTGTATGCACAGAAAAATGTGGAAATCAGTGATGCTCTGCAGAAATCAAGTCTACGTGCCAAACACCTGCTCTTAGGAGTGAGCGATCAATTTATCTGAAAAAAAACCCAACCTCATCCTTTCTTTCCTATCATTTCCTTGCTGTAATGTCATTACACATGTCCCTCAATGAGAATAGAGGAGGATATTTAAACAATTAATATACACAGAAATATATTTTAAAATATATTTATTTAGAGCTGAAAAAATAAATTTTGATGTTCTGGTTAGATGGGGTTTTTTTTAGGAGAAATATGCAAATTAAAAAAAATATTGTTTCTTAGGATTAATGTGTAAAGCCTTGAAGAAGAATTCTTTATTTAAAGGCAAATAAATCTATTTTTTATCATGTAACTCAACTTGAGTTAGTTTTCCTGAAGTAGAATTTCTTTATATGAAGCCTTAATAAGCTGGAAAGATGTGGTTTCATGCAAGTGACTCATAAGGCTTCCTTTGAAATGGAAAAAAACCCTCAAGGTATGCGATAGCATCAAGGGACACCTTTCTCTGTTTTAGAGAGTATTTTATTCAAAATTAATAGTAGCAACTTTGCAGAATATAAGCAACTTGGCTTCTTGATAGGAATATAACAAGACCCTCTTTTTTTTGGACAACTGCAACTGCAACCTCTCCACCTGTGAAAGGATCTCAAAGTGAGCCACTTGTGTTCCTAAGGTGAACAGCTTTTGTGCCAATTGAAAGATTGCTGTCTGTCACTTCTCCTCAGCCACTTCCTTCACCTCAATCTCTAGCTAGATCTTTCAACAGTCACAATATCTGAAAAAGTAGGCTTCTTTGGAAGAAATTTTTTTTCTTTCTTCTATATTGGCCTTTGTACATGGCCAATTTAAACCCACAACATCCCATTAAAAATCACAATTAAACAGTTTAAGGCAATATTTCAGCTTAAAGGTTTTCTATGACCTTCTGCTCTAAAAAGTTGAAGAGTAAGCATGAAAAGACACAAAAAGAATGGCAATGCTTATATGTTTGCTATGAAAAATACTTTAATCCTCCAGACAACATTAATCTATGGTGTAGTGGCCAATGTGAGGACCTCTGTACCTGATGAACCCTGTGGTAAAATTATGCAAAGCATATGAAGGCATGATTTAGGGAGGCTTGTGGTGGAGCAGAGAAAAGATCATGGAACACGGGACTACACAGGGTCCCGTGGTGCACTGCGGTTACCGATTAAACTGGTAATTAATGAGATCAAAAAGTTTTGAGCAGCTGTTGGTGTCAGAGATCAGATCAATCTTCAGCAGGAAGGAGTAAAGGTAACAGAGTTTAAAGCACTCTGGAACAGATCAGAGCCCCAGATGGATTACCCCCCAAATGTTCTTTAACTGCAATCTGGTTTGCTTTGTTTTGTTTTGGTTTTGGTTAGCAGACTGCCTGTAAATTAGATTTGATTTCAAAATCATGTTAATTATACATAGATGCTCACTGAATAATTTGGATAAATGTTTTTGAGATAATGTTGTTTTTCTTATCTGCTTATTTCGATTTAATGTCTGTTGATTGTGCTGTGGTTTTGGACACAAAAAAAATAATGATTAAACACAAGTTCAAGAGCACATTAATAGGACATGAAAACAAACCTCTGACCTCAGATTGCTTACTGGTGAACCAGTAAATGTTAATACAATGTTAATACAATGGAGGCATTTGCCCAGTGGTCCTCAACATAAATAACACGATAGACTACTGAGCTGTGATGGAAGGAAGCGTCCTAAAGATAAAATGCCATCCCGAATAATGTCTCTGCTTTTCTTTAGATCACTTTCTAATGTTTCTGGTATTTTATTATGCACTTGTATCAGTTACACACCTTTGCTGACTGGTGAGTACCTTTCTAATTTATTGGTTATGTGTTGCAATCTCTGCTCTGGAATTGATATTGAAAATAATGTGTAAGATGGGTGAAAGAAGTAGCCATTAGGTGTGAACATTCTTTCTGAGAAAACATGTCAAGCTTTCATATGTGCTGCTGAAATTCTGGTGATCCCTACCTAATCTTGATTTCTCTGTAGGATAGCAGAAGGAAGGTGTTGGGATGTCATGATAGTGGAACTCATTATTCTAATTACAACTGGCTTAGGATGGTTTTTAAAAAGATATGAGAAAGAAAATGGAGACACCAAAAGTTAGCAGTTATTCAGGCCTTTATTTTCAATAATAGGCTTCTCCAAAAGTTCACATTCTGATAACAATTGGTTGCATTTTTAAAGGCCTAAAATATTTATTCTGTGCCCTAGAATTTTAGATAGATTTCCAGTGATTAAATGATTAAGGGAAAAAAAAAAACCCTGTAATTAATATTTTTAGCGTACAATGGATGTGGTTTATATGAATATAAACAGACTGCCATAGCTGATTTTATTCCTCAAGAATCAGACCACATATAATTTGAATTGATTGGTCTATGACATATCACAAGAAATATATTTTTTCATTCTTAGTTTGAAAAATATAATATAATTTTTTTCATAATATGAGAAAAAACCTAATATTCCATGTGTTTGTAATGCATTGCTAATCCTCAAACTTTTCTTGTTACCTGCAATCTCTTTCACTAATATATTCAAAAATTGGGTATTATTGAATAATGTGCTATTATTTTCCAGAAAATTCTTAGGACTTAGATTGTAGTTATTAATTGTAAATAGTTTATTGTTGTTGAATAATAGATGAATGCTGAAATTATGCACAAAATTGCTTTGTATTGTTTTAGCTTTGTTTTTACATTGAAATCATTTTGAAATCAAGTTTCTAGTAGCAATGTGTCTGAGAATTCAGTTTTTATTTCCATGAGAATTATTCTGTAGTTAAATCTCACTTCTTTACTTTTGTAATATTTCTGGCATAAGAATGAATTCTAGATTGTTCTCCGAGTATAACCTCTCTGCCAACATACAGTGGAGTGAAAAGAGCTTTCTTCTTTATTAAAGTCCTTTTGCCACATTGGGATAGTAGAATGTGTTCTGATGTGCATGTTCATATATGGAATCATTGTGATATAGCTGTTTCAGCTGTTCAGCAACAGCTTTTTAGCTGTTTTAAGCAAGACACCCTAAGCTCCAACAAAAGCATTCATTTGCTTGTACATATTACGCAGGCTTTTGCTGTATAACAGTATGAACAAGCAAGCATATTCAGTTGGGGTTTTTTTTCTGTGATCTGATTCCAGCTTTAAACTGAAACAACCTCCTGGAGTGTCAAAGATGTTTTTAGTTTCTATGATTTCTATGCTTTCACAGCAAGAGAGTGACTGAAAACTCATCAGTGTGGTTAACATTGACATATAGGTAGTCACCAGAAAACAATATTGATCCAGTTCAGGACTGAACAGGAGTGTAATGCAGAACCATTCCAGTTAAAAAGCCCAGAAATGTGGTACTTTCTTAAGACAGCATTTGCAGTCTTAAAACAACAGAACAGAACAAACTAGACTAGAATCTGATGATGTCTTAAAAGAGGTAAATTGTTGAGGTTACTGTGATAATATTCTATGGCTTCTACTCTTCAGAAAACCTTTTAAATGCATGACTGATCTCAAAAAGCATGGATTTGCAGCAGCTATAAATCCATACATATCAAGTGCCCTCAGTAGATCTACCTTGATTTATACTGGGCAAAGATCTGATTCAAAGAAACTAAAATGTCTTCATGTCATTACAAATCTTTTGTTGGTGATTACAAATTCACTGCTTAGTGATAGCATTTTATTTCTACCTTGTACACATTTCAGAATGCATTAAACAGTTATTTTTAATAATAAAATTCTTTGAAAGATTAATTAAAATAATTAATTTTAAAGCTCTATTAATTCAATATTTAAATGAAGGAAAATGTTTTCCTTTCCTTGAAACATCATATCCAAGTTTCAGTGAAAATCATAAATTGATTGGTCAGATTTTAAATACTACCCTGGAAAGAATCAGTTGAGATTTCTGTGAATGTTGCTTTCTGGAAGGCTTCAGAAACTATGGACATCTCATTTGCACCTTATTTTCTGAGTCAAACTTAATGATATGGACAGTCTTCCTGAACTTAGGGATTTGGATGGTTTAAGAACTAATTTTTGTGAGAAAACGGCATAAACCCAAGTTAGCTGGAGAACATAGAAGAAAATATGAAATCATGGAGAAGTTATTTATTTCTTTATTCATCTATCGCTAATCTCTTGCAGGTCAGTATCAAATCATATAAAAGAAGGAAAAAGTCTTCATACAAAAATATCACTTATCACTTCTATTTTTCTCATGTTTTCTCCAACCATCACTATTATTTCTTAGCTCACTATCTTTTAACACGTTTTGGTTAATTGTGTAGCATTATAATAAGAGTCAGGCTGTTGTAGGTAAAAGGATTTTGACTTCAGTGAAAAACAGACAGGAGTAGAGGCATTTTTGCTATATGACCTGTTATTCATGGAAGTTAAAGGCATTGCATACTATTTTATTTCTGAGATGTGCCTTCTAAAGTGTAACACTTCAAATAAAAAAGCCAGTTTGTAATCTGTCACTTTGCTGAGAGGTACACCAGTCCTCACAGAATGCTGACTTCTACTAATGTGACAATACTTTGTCTGAACTAGAGTTACCCAAATTTTTATGTGTCAGAAATTACATATAGGTAATGCAAATTATTATCATATTTCTTGTGCTTCTACTATATATATGTGTGTGTTTGGAAAAAAAGTAGTCATATAGAGTTATTCACATAATTTCTTGTCAGTAACTATGAAAATACATGCTCTAAAATTAAATAATAAGGCTGCCAAGATAAAACATATAGTAGACAGAAATTATATAAGTAAAAACCATATTTATAGATAGTTGTGTGTTAAAAATGTTTTTTAGCAAGCTAGATATAGAACTGTATGCATGATCAGACTATGTTCTGACCATGAGTGTCATACTTCATGGTGTGACACACCATGAGTGTGATACTGCATGGGGAATAAGGGACTGCAAGCTGGTCTTGTAGCAATGATCAGAATCGAGTCAATGGTTTTTAGTCTATTTTTTATTAATTCTTTAGAGTGACAAATTGCAATACAGAAATTACAAGTCTCTCTTCTCATTTTTCCCCAAAATTTCTTCCAAGGGAAAAAGAGAAATTATTCCAGCAAGGTGTTCATCACCACTTCAGACTATAGTGTAAAACGCTTATTCAAATCCATAGTTTAAGGCACTAACCTCACTCATCTTCATTAGCTTGGCGCTAGTGAGAAAGGCAATATCTTTGCTTGTAACTGTATGGTTTTGCTTTGTTTGCTGGAGCTTAGACTGCAGGGACATGAGGAACCAGGACGCAATAAAGAGGATAGGAACCCTTCAGGATATGCAGCCAACTCAAATGCATAAAGGTCACACTCATTTATTATTTAGATTATCACTAGGAAGTTCATATGAGAAAAGCTTCTAGGATTTGTAAACACTACACTACCTTTATTAGATGGATCCTAAGGGAGCAATGCAGTGGAACTGATCTGGAGGAAATATGTACATAACTAGAAATACAGGTGTTAAAAATATTATGCACTGATATGGGGGTGGACAGAGCAGTTAAAACCACATTACTGACTTCACTGGCCATGAATGCATGTCTACAAGATTATTCCAAGGAAATGCTAAAATAAATCATTAGAGCATAATAACAGGAATTATATCCTGGGGGGAGAAACAGTTAAGTCTGCAGAAAGGTCATTAAAAATGTGGATGCTTTAATAAAATAAGAGAGAGATGGAAGGAAGGAGGGAGGGAGGGAGGAAGGGAAGGAGGGAGGAAAAAAACAGGGAGAAAATACTGAAGCAGCTTTAAGGAACAGAAATACTCAAAAGGATTTTGCGAAAAAAGTATGTCTTGGACAAACTGCTACTGTCCATTACATTGCTGTAAATATCAACTTATCACAATGAAATTTATATTAAGTTAAAGAAGTATTGCATTATAAGAGACTAAAAACAAAGAATATGTTTTTTAGTCATCCTTACAGAAAACAAAATAAATCTCAAGAAGGAAAGTGCAGCACATGACTGGATCCAATATTTTTGACTGGGTTACAGAGATCTGAAAGAATGAGAAAGGTGAAAGAGCAATGATGGAACATGAGCTATCAGGGCAGCGATGTTCATACAGATTTCCTGAAATTACTTCGGAGTCACAACTCTGTGCTTCTGTTAAGCAGCTCCCTAAGGTCTACCTGTTCTTCTCAGGTATGCCTGCACCTCTAAAATAATTCAGAGACTATTCTGGAATGTGAAGTGTGGATGTTGGAATGGTCAAAATCCATTTTTATGGAGGCAGGTCCAAAATTCAGTGCACAGCAGCAATAATTTATTGTAAATCACAAAACGTTAGGTCTCAAAGCCTTATCATAATGATTTGCTGTGGCAGCCCCCCACAGTTACATGTAGACTGCACACCCAAAGGCATTTGCATTCCTGATACTATGACCTTACTGCTTGAAGTAAGTAAACCTTCTGTGATATGGTCCAGCCTTCCATATGGACTGCAATAAAATCAGAGTATCAAAAGTGTCCTTTCCTTTTGCATGCTTTTTTTTCTCTTGTAATGGTTTTAGCTAGCACATACTTATACATTTATGCTAATGTACCTGTGACATCTAATTGATTAAGTTTTACATTAATTTAACTGGTCTTTCCAGAACATTTTTGTTCACAGTGTGTTAAATCATTCTATCACAGAAAGCAAACTGCTTTTTTTTTTTCCCTTGTTTCAGTTTGTTTCAGGCTTGAAGAAGGTTTGAAAGCTTTGTTTTCCAATGCAGCGTCTATTTATTGTTTCTTATGTTGTCCAGTGGGGTCCTTGCATAAGACATGAAGAAGTCTTTTCTATAGGTGCAGTAAATGGCTATGGGAACTACATATAAAATTAAGCTATGTATAATTTGAACAAAGGCATTCAAGTCTTTTCGCAAAAAAATAATTAAAAAAAGTGTCACATAGGACACAACTAATTGCTATGGCCTGAGCATCCAATGTGGAACCAGTTCATTACCCTGGTTTCACTTCCACCCCTCTTTTCCTGTATGTTCTTCATCTAGCTGTTTGTCTTTTAAATGGTTTATTACATGTCAGCGAGAAAGAAAGGAGTTACTTCTGAACGTAAGTGGGAAGATAGATCTCTAAGTGTTAATCAGATGAAAGGAATTACATTATTTCATTATCATTTGATTGAGCTCTCAGTGCTGAGTAGTAGTGTCAGTGGTGTTATTCAATGTATTTTAGAATAGCAGCCTGCAATAATATCTCTTAGACAAGTATTAGTCATACACAAGTATTATTACTGAATTTAGCTTTTACTTGATATCTCATTAAAAATGAATCAACCAGTTTTGGGGGCTGCTTTGTCTGTTCATGTGTTGAATAAAATAACTCAAAACTTGCCTAAATAAACCTTCAAATCAGATTCTCAGGAAGTTACATGCAGATTAACTAAGAAGAGTGAAATATAAAAATATGGAAACCAGAAGCATAAGTATAGCTTACACATACTGGAATTATCAAGCTTTTGCTCTGTGTTCATCTTGAATGCTGTGGCTGAGACAGCTGAATGGCAGTAATACCATTTCCACTTCTAGATTACCTATTTAGATCTATCTCAAGTCACTGCTGAACTCACCATGTTTAGTGCTTAGAATCTTGAAGCTGACTTGCTTCTAGGAAATTGAAATAGATAGTTATTCACTAAGGAGAGCCTCAGCTGAAAGGGGAAGTCTGGGCTTATTAAACTTACTTGAAATATACTGTTCATCTATTTGTCTCTTCTTTTTTACCTCTTTAAGTAGCATAAAAAATATATTAGTCTTTCTTATACTCAGCCTATTTCATTATTCCAGTTCTCATCTCCTAGTGACATCAAGGTGGGAGGACAGAGTGTAGAATTTTGTATTTCTGCTGTCCACATTTTACTTTTCCTAATGAAATATAATATTTGTTTCTTATAAACACCTTCTCTATATCAATATAATATTTACCAATTAAAATACAAATATCACTTTAGACTCAGAGAGGCACTTTTGCAATGATTAACTTACTATTTATTACAAGAATTATGCACATACCTTTTTGTTGGTAAGGACAAGGTTCCTTTCCTCGTTCCTCAATCATTTGAAGATGAAAGTTGTAATCAATGCATTCCAAAAACTTCCTGGATTTCTTTTGCTCTGCTGTGTTGTCCTTCCAACAGATATCAGGGTGGTTGAAGTTCCCCATGAGGGCCAGGGTGTGTGAGCGTGATGCTGTTCCTATCTGTCTATAGAGGGTCACATCCTCGCTGTCACTCTGATCTGGTGGTCTGTAGCAGACTCCTACTGTAACATCACCTGACCCCGTGCTCCCCTTAATCCTGTCCCATAAACTGTCAGGTCTTCAGCCAACCCCAGGTGGAGCTCCACACACTCCAGCTGGTTGTTGACATAGAGGGCAACACCCACTTCCCTTCTGCCCATTCTGTCCTTCCTGAAGAGTCTGTAACCCTCCATTCCAACCTCCAGTCATAAGAGCCATTCCACCACGTCTAGGTAATGCCAATAAGATCGTAGCCCTGGAGGCGTGTGCACATCTCTAACTCCTCTTGCTTGTTGCCCATGCTGCGTGCATTTGTGTAAAGGTACCTCAGCTGGGCACCTTATGGGGCTGACTTACTGGCTGGAATGGCTCCTTTTCCTTCATGTTGCTCTTCAAGTGTCCTTTTTTTGTAGTGTTTCATCTGTGATTCTCGTATTCCCTTAACATCAAACCTGTTCTTGAGGCTCCTGAAGCAATCACCCCCCTCCTCCTTTACATCTAGTTTAAAGCCCTTTCAATCAACTCCACTGTCTCTCGGGCCAGAACAGTATTCCCCTTCTGGGAGAGGCATCTTCCAGCCATTACCTGAAAACAAGCCTGGTGCCATATGGACCAACCCACTATCAAAGTGTCCGAAGTTATGGTGGTGACAGCAACTGCGGAGCCATGTATTGATTGATTTAATCCATCTGCTCCTCTCAGCATCATTGCCTGCCACTGGAGGGAGTCATTTAAAAAAACCCTGGATCCCAAAATCCTTTACTAAGCCTCCCAACTCCCTGAAGTCTCTCTTTATAGCTTTTGAACTTCAAATGCTGTCTCCTCTAAACCTACACAGAGTATCAGTAGCAGGTAATAATCTGACGACCATACTAAACCAGAAAGTTTCCCGGTGACTTCCTTCACCCAGGCTCCATGAAGGCAGCAGACTTCCCTTTGAGGAGGGTCCACCTGGCCCTCTGTCCCCCTCAGGAAAGAGTCCCCAACAACTATAACCTCTTTTCCTTATAGTACAGCCAGTATCTCTAGTGTCTTCTGAATAATAGGAGTGAAACATATAATGAGAGATTCCCAAGGTCTTTAAAATGAGATTATTTTTGGGGTAGCATCCACAAAAATTTCACATGGAAAAATTCCACATCTCCAAGTGTCAGTAAAGAATTCTTGCTGACTCAGTCAGAGGTTTTAGAGCAGTTATCTATCAGTCATACTGTCCTGAGATTTTCTGCTGTCATCCACAACCAATATATGTTAAGATTTTAATGAGAAAGTAACTGGCAACAACAAATTTTACTTGGAGACTTTATAAAGTCTCTGGGTCTACTTCGTTTTATGACATTTCCTGAGAAGAGGGAGAAAAAAGGGGATGCCATTTCTTCTTTATGAAAGTCCATTTTCTGCTGTTTCATTTCCACAGGTCAGTGCAAGACGGGATTATGCTCATGACCCAATCTCATTATTTTATCTGAAACATTGAGTGGAAACAGTCATTTGTAACCCACGATTCTGACTCCAGCAGAGATCTGATTGCCTAAACGGCTTTTTAAATGGACATGAGGGCACTGATTTCTTCACAGGATGTGGGCAGTATAACCATCTGTTCTGGGACCAGCTCATCCTCTTCAGCAGAAGAATATAAAGAAAGTCCACATATATTTGGTCCACCCATGATGACATATGTTTTCCTCATTTTAAATGAAAGTTAATCTCTGGTTTTTAATTTTCAACAGAAGTCCAGAGTTTGAAGTGTACTTCAGTCTCACTCCTACACCTGAAGCTTTCTATTATACTTTTTTTCCAGCCTCTGTGGGATAATTTGCCTGAAGATGTACAAAAATTCACACTAGTTTTTAACAGTGCATTTGCATATTTATTTCCACGGCATAACACTTTATTCAAAATCACTTTGTGGCTGGGATGGTAGCCTACCGTAAGGCTCATTGTGCTATGTATCATCTATAAGGATATTAAAATTTCTTAAATGGCTTTCCTTTCTTTTTTTTTTTTTTTTTTTTTTTAAATTATTTCAGATTAATAGGTGGATGGGACATGAAATTCCTCATTTACAGAGTGGGCAACATGTTCAGAATTTCCTCTTCTTTTTCTTTCTTTTTTAATACCTACCATTTTTTGACCCTGCTTTGTCTCACAGGTATAACAAATTTTGACCACAGGAGAAATGACTCTCCTTTTATACCCTGTGCCACGCTTAACGTGTGCTGCAAATCTTCTGGATGTTTGAAGCAAGTAAAAACCATTTCAGGAGTCTTAATGAACACTTGCAGTTAGGGTCAAAGATCAAAGTTCAATGTGAGTCCTAGGGAAAGATCATCTCTTTTCCCATTATTTGGGTATACAACAAAGAAGCTGAGTAAAATGTGCTGTGATGCAAAGTAATTAAATCTGCATAGTTTTAAACAGGGACATTACCTGTATTTTGGATTAGTTCACTGCTCCAGTGTAAATCAAATGTAAAGCAGGCAAATAGTACTTCTAGCAACTATTTAATTAGCCTTTGACTACATTTCTGTTTTTTGCTTTCTTTCCTTTACAGTCTTCCAGTAGAAGTGATTAAAAACACAAAGAGAATCCAAGCAGCTGTTTTCCACTGTAAGACAATACATTTTTAGAAATTCCTGCATGTAAATTTGAAATTTTTTAGTCTCTTACTTAAAGATTTTACTTTTCATTGGTTCATAATTTAAACACCTATTGTCAGATATCAGAAATTAAACGGTGTAAACACGTAGGGAGTCTCAGAAATTATGGTTAACTATACATTAATGCTGGCATTGTGTCACCTCTTTGCTCTGTACAGTGAATGATCCTCATAAAGGTGAATTTTTGGGTAAAGGAATAGTCTTCTCTACTAGAAGACACAGGAATAATCTATAAGCTTCCTAAACTTTTCCATACCATAAGAAAAATATTACAAAATACGCTTCTTCTTGTTTTGTTTGGTCAGGTTTTTGTGGTTTTTTTTTAAAACACAATGTGAGAAAGAAATAGCATTTGTGAGCTTTCTCTCTCTCATTCCACACTTCTGTCATACGTGATAGTCTAACAAATTGTCCAAATACCGGTTTTGATCTGATTGTGAAGTAAATTGCCTCTTTCTATTAGATCAATGATCAATTCAGCAAAATAACTCTTTTTTTTTTTTTTCTGGCTTGCTATTTTTCAGTCCTTGGCTACGATTCTTTGCTTTTTAAAACTCATATCTAAATTCCTCTTAAAATTTCTTCCATTGCCTCATTGCCTCCAGAAAACAAAGTAGGTTTTAAATGTTGATTTCTCTAGTGATGTGAAGCCTGTGAAAAAAAAAAACCTGTCACTTTTATTAAGGATATTTTTTTTTTACTTATTCTGCATACACTAGTCCTTGACCTGGGTCATGAAATCAGTATCATAAAGACAGTCCTTCCAAATTCCAGATATTCCTGAAATGATGATTCCTACTACACTGCTCTATGGAATAGGCTTTCTTACTGATGGCAGAACAAGCACTAATGAAACACTGTTTCAGAGACTGTATATTCTTGAACATGAAGATGATAAAAAGATTTTAAGATTCAGATTTTTTTAAGCTTTTATCTTTTGTTTTTAATTAGCTAGCAGTGTATCACCTGATATCAGACCCATATGATATGTTGTTACACTTACACTAGTAAGTGCTGTTTCAAATGAAAACATGGCCTTCTCTTATTCAGCCTTTTAAATTTTATCTGGGATAATATGAGAAAAAATAGTTAAGGCATACATTATATAATTAAACAATAAAAGCCATATAATGATCTTTCAATTTCTTTAAAACTCTTTCTTACCTTACCTAAGAGAGTAGTAGTCCTCTTAAACTGAAACAAATGTACTCTTTATAAAAGATGGTGACTTCTGGGGATTTTTTGACACTCATGAAAAAATTCTGCCAAAGTTCATATGACTATCTCATTTATAAGCAAATATATAACAGGTAAGGTAAATTAATTCCTGGTCTGACTGATGAACATAAATAAACATCCATAATGAAACGTTATTGGAAAGGAAAGCAAATTCAAGAAAAGATAGTTGATAAGGAACATCTTCTGAAAAACAAATAAAAAAAGCTTTTTGCTTAAATATTATGTGTTAGTTTTTTCTTCACTTGGCTATATTTTTCACCGCCGTATTTTGAGGTAGTGGAAGGACAGAAAATGTTTTGCTATTAACCTAATGAAATAAAATTTATAATTATTTTGCTGTTTTGTAGTACTTATCTTAAAATGAAAACTGAATTGTTTTATGTCAATTTCTTTTTGATCAAAACATTCATTTTATCATCAAATTGTTAGCTCATTTATTTTATTGAGAAAATATTTTTGACCGGTTCAACTAACAAACAGAAACACAGAATCTCCAGATTTGAAGGAAAAATTGACCAAAGACACAATTCATGTATATTTATCAAAGCACAACTGATATGAGTCAAACAGAATAACACAATTTAGGGAAGTGTTCCAATTTATTAATGCTAAATTTAGATATAAGACTTTCTTCTCTTGTAAGTATTGAGACTGTGACTGCTCTGTGTAGAACCGAATGACTCCAGTTCCACGTAAGTCTGGAAAAATTTACTGGGGTCTGTCCTACCTAAATATGTGAGACATTCATTTTATGGATAAACATCAAACTAGGAACATCAAAAACACACACGACAGGTATGTTTGTTCAGGTGTTATAAGGAGTAAAGAATTCAACCTGTAAGGAGCAAGTTCAGTCAACTCTGAGACTGAATCTTCCTCCAATTCAAGCAAGACAGAGCTCCTATAAGAGTAAATAGCTTTTTACAAGATGATATAAAAGAAACAAATTTCTTAACTTGAAAATAGCATTACAAAATTATGTTGCCAAACTATCATATTAATATAAATGTTTATGGCAAGCTTGTAGTACATTACATCCACAATTCTCTATCATGAGAATGTTGAGGTTACAAAATCAATTACCCAGAATTTAAGGAAGGCCAAGTTCTTCGTTGTCTCTGTAGATTTAATACATTCGTTTCTGTATACAGCAGAAAACATCCTATGTTTTCCAAAGAGCTATATCTCATTTGGCAAATGAACAGTTTTTAATTATTTGCTTTCATCACTATAATAGCCTAAGGTCTTATTTACCACCCACCACTTAAAATACACACTGAGTGTAAAAAATATGTGTTAATCTGCTCTTTTACCTCTTTTCAGCATGACGTAATGCTGAAAATGGAGTTCTGTCTGAATTCCACTGTAACAGTAAATTGTACAAATCTCATCCAGCATGTCTTATGCTGACTGTTCAGAAAATTTTGAATATGTGAGTTTATCAAGGTAAAAAAAAGACACCAACTAATCATATGTTAGCTACAAAAGTCATTAGTAACATTCAGATTGGTAACTTCATGTGACTGTCTTTATTATTTCAATTAAAAGGATGATTAACAGCTGTACATACAGGGATGATTCTAATTAAGTTTTAGAGATAAATGTATTTCTTTTGCCTCTCAGGCCAATTTATTTGTTGACAGCAGTGGGATATAGATCAAGGTTGGCAGCATATATATATATATATATATATATCTATCTTGTCCTACAGACTTTTGCTTTTATCTCCCTTTCTTACCTATGTCTCTTTCTTCTGATTCCTTGCCTTTTTTCCACTGATTAAACTGGTAAATACATAAACAACTGAAAACAGTGTACTATAATGAGAAGTGTTCAAAAACTTTAATAATAGCTGCACTGTCACTCATTACCGTGTCAGCAGACCATGTGAAAAGCCAGTGTACATCCATGAACGTCCTAATCAGATACTATGAACCAGCTTCTTCTCTTAGTATTTTGAGTACAAACTATATTGCACTATACCTCTTGGGGGTTTCGGTTTGTTGCCTTGTGACCTCCATCTTGGACTGGGGCTCCAAGGGATAGGAGCAGATGGCTAACAATGCAGAGCGATCAAAATTTATTAGCCTGGAGGATATCCAATTCAAATAGAAGTATCCTGTCACAATGAGCTAGGAGCTAAAAATCCCAGCAGACCTTATTTTTTTTTCCCAGATGAACTTATATCTAAGCAGTGGGACTTCTTATGAGACCTGAAGTCAGTACGAAAATTCACCTCAAAGTGGGTTAGTGAAGGGAACTTCAGGAAGAAGAAATCTGCACAGTAAGCCCCCTCTCATATGGAATTAACATAGGAAAGTGCACATAGCATCTTCATGGCTGCAGGAGAATCAGAAGAGCTCTGAAAAGCCTGATAAAATCCTGAGAGGTTCTTATCCCGAGGGACATAATGATAAACTTTGTTTTCTACTGGTTACAAGAATTATAGTATTGAAAGTTATCTATGACGCTTTTAGCTCCACTGTTATGAGAAAACAACAGGGAAGGAAAGATGAAGGAAGAGGAGGGGTCCACACTTTCAACATGGGAGTATGGAGGAAAAAAATTAGAAAGCACTTTGAAAAATAGACAATTTAAGATTATTATATGAGATGTGGGAGGTCCTAAGACTTCTAAGGAAATTCTTTGAATCCTTAATATGGTTTCAGAAGCCCAGAATCAGAGAAATTCCAGAGAAATTGCAGCACCTGCAAGTCTGTGCAAGCTGGTGGCAACATGTTTTCTTGTTGGTAGCTGTTGTTCTTGCCCTGTGAGCCATGTTTTCCTTTTTTGGATTAAGTGTTTTGTCTGCCCTTGTGCCACTCCTGCTGCCCTTTATGGGGAGGTTTTGGAGACCTGGGAGCTCTTTCCTGCTGGGGGGTCTGTGCTTTGGCCATTACAAGGGCCGGAGAGCCAGGGGCAATGGCTGTGGCCAGCTGGCGGGGTGTCGCCATGCTGCGTGTGACAGCAGAGAGGACAAGTCACAGGGGTGTCACCAGGGGTGCCAGCCAGCAGCGCCACCGCTGCAGTTTGGCTCGGGACAGCAGTGAGTGGGGCAGGCAGGGGGAAGGCTGAGATGGACAAGGGTCGGAGCAGAAGTGCTGGACCCTGGGGGGATTTTAAGGCTGGGGCAAGGGCACAGTCACTGTGGGGAGAGCCTGGGGCAGGGGAGGGGCCACTCTTGGGGCTGGGCACAGAGGAGCCTGGGGCTGCCAGCCATGGCCAGTGTTGGGGTGGTGGCTGCAGGGATGTGCCTCTGTCCCCACAAGCCTCAACAATCTTTCTCTTGCAGCCTCCAAGCTCCCTCACCCCCTCTCCCACTTGTCCCTGGGCCACTGCATCTCCTGCCCCATCTGCCCTAGCAACCATCTCCCTCCCAGCCAGCCCCACTGAGTGCCTTCTCTCCCTCCTCCTCCAGGTCATGGCTGTGAGCATCAGATGCAACCTGATGGTGCTGGGTGTCCTGCAGTACACCCTGACAGTAGGCGAGTGGCCAGATGCAAAAAGACCTCCTGCGGCAACATGAAAAGCAGCAGAACAGAGAGATGATTTGCCTTCTGGAGGAGATGGAGCAGAGAAGCCAGGAGCCATGCAGGCTCTACCAGCTCCTCATTGCCTGCCACAACTGGCAATTTTGGGCCTGTGCTGAAATCCTGCTTGTGCTCTTCGGTGTCTGCTGGTTGCCCAGGCAGAATAGCACTGACTCTGAGAGCAGTGGCCAACTGGGAAGCTCCAGCACAGTGGAGGAGTGGGAGAATGACTGGAAGGAGAAGCTAGACCCATCTGACACCATGAGTCACTACAAGTTTCTGGAGAAAATGGGGACTTCTCTTGCATTTGACAAGCCTTTCCCAAGAGGAATTTTCTGATCCAGCCATGGGAGTGGGCATGAAGACCTGGCTGAGGAATACCTCCATGAGTACCCACAGATATGTAGGACTGTAGTATATTCTTGGCAGATGTAGATATAGTAGATAGGAGTTTTTTTCTTGCTTAGATGCCAATAAATTATCTTGTTTGAATAAACAATCTGTCCCTGTATGTCTGGGCAAGGGTTTGTGAGGGACTGTGGGCCTCTCTGAGATGCTGCACCAGGCTCAGGTGCTGACGACTCTGGCGAGTGTTTTGTGGAGGAGCAGAAGACTGTTTTCACCCACTCAGTTTTAAATCACTAAAGTCCATGTCGTGGTTTAGCCTCAGCCGGCAGCAAAGAAGCAGGCAGCTGCTCACTGACCCCCCACAGCTGTGAGTTGGAGGGGAGAATCTGAAGGAAAAGGCACAACTTGTGGGCTAAGACAAATGCAGTTTTATGGAGCAGTGAATGGAAGAGGAAAACAACAAGAAGAATACTGATAGAGAAAGGTACAAGCATGATTACTGCCCCACCACTCACTGACTTCAACCAGAAAGCCCTGTCCTGCTCCCAAAGGGTGATTTCCTGCTCCCTGCCACAGCACACTCCCAGCTCTAGGCTGGGCATGGCTTCACATGGCATGGAATAACTGTGTCCAGTGTCAGCAAAATTAACTATCCCCACTGCAACCAGCACACAGGTTCCTGCCTGCCCTCCTACATATTCCTCCACTGGGGACTAGGCTCCAGTTGTGGGTAAAGTTGTGGTATTCAGAAATGGATTAACCCGATGACCTCTCTAGGCCTCTGGGGATTTTCTTTGAGGAACCGATCTCCTAAAAGGAACAGCTCAAGGTGAAGCAGCAAGACTCCATGATGGAACTGCTGGTATCAGCGGTATTTTTGAAGGAAGCATGCAAGTACAGAGAGTGGGGGAAGGGGTATCCAGAAGTCCAGAAGAAGAGAAAGAAGAAAAAGAGGTGCAAAAGATCTGTGCATTGCTCTCTGTCCTCAGAGCAATTCCAGCATGTGCATGTCTATGTTCAGGGGGAAAATGAGGCTGAGGCGATGCTGTGGCAGTGATACTTTTCCACAATTTTCTCCCTTCTCTTTCAGCGTTAACACTGCTTATGAAAGTGGAAATGCCCAAAGATCATAAGGAGCTGTGAAGGATGAGTATGGTGGCATAGGATGTCTGGAGGCTACTTGATACGAGCAGTCCCATGAGAGAGAAGGGGAAATGGAGCTCTGACAGGTCTGTACAGGGTTTCATGACTTGCACAGCTGTGGGAGGCACACAGGAGCTGTGAGTGTGCACCTATGGACGGCTCTTTGGTGCCCCAGAGCTGCAGCCCTCAGCAGCAGGAAGGTTTGGAGGATCAGCGGGGCATGGGGAGCAGCAGGGAGCCGAGGCGGAGGAGGCTTTCCCCTCCCAGCGGTGCCCGGCAGAGCCCTGGCAGGCGGGTGAGCTCCCACGCTGCCTCCCAGGGAGTAGCACCGCCAGCTCCCAGTACGTGCCAGTGCCGGCCTCTCCCACCCAGCTTTCCCCCCTGTAGAGAAGCGAGGCCAAGGAGGGAACCTGAGTTACAGAGGAGGTGAAAACAGAGCCCCCCCACAAGCCACTTCTCCACAAATTGCTTGCCTGATTCAATGGCACCTGAGCCTGGTAACATCTCATAGAGGCCCATATTCTCTGGCAAAGCCTTTTCCAGACATACACCAACAGTGGGTTTGTTCAAACAAGCTAATTTATTGGCATCTCAGAAACACCTAGATTGGAAGGGACCTTTTAAGGTCATCCAGTCCGACCAATGAAAAAAAACCAAAACCAAAAAACAAAATAAAAAAAAAAAACCAAACAAAAAAAATCCAAACAATAAAAAAAAACCCAAAACCCACAAACTAACAAAAACTCCACACAAACCCCACACCACAACCAAAACAACACCAATCTACTACTACCCAAGCACCATGTCAACTCATCTCAACCACCTCCCTGGGCAGCCCATTCTAATGCCTGACAACCCTTTCAGTAAAGAAACATTTCCTAATATCTAACCTGAACCTCCCCTGGCACAACTTGAAGCCATTACCCCTTGTGACCTGGGAGAAGAGACTGACCCCCACCTCTCTACAGCTTCCTTTCAGGTAGTTGTAGAGAGCGATAAGGTTTCCCCTCAGTCTCCTCTTCCCCAGACTGAACAACCTGAGCTTCCTCAGCCTCTCCTCATAAGGCTTGTGCTCCAGACCCCTCACCAGCTTCGGTGCCCCTTCTCTGGACCCGCTCCAGCACCTCAATATCTTTCTTGTGGTAAGGGGCCCAAAACTGGACACAGTACTTGAGGTGAAGTCTCACCAGTGCTGAGTACAGGGGGACGATCACCTCCCGGGTCCTACTCACCACACTGTTCCTGATACAGGCCAGAATGCTCTTTGCCTTTTTGGCCACCTGGGCACACTGCTGGCTCATGTTCAGCTGACAGTTGACCAACACCCCCAGGTCCTTTTCTGCCAGGCAGGTCTCCAGCCATTCTTCCCTAAGCCTGTAGCGTTGCCTGGAATTGTTGTGACCCAAGTGCAGGACCTGGCACTTGGCCTTGTTGAAACTCATTCTGTTGGTCTCAGCCCATCCATCCAGCCTGTCTAGATCCCTCTGCAGAGCCTTTCCACCTTCCAACAGATCAACACTCCCACCAACTTGGTGTTGTCTGCAAATTTGCTGAGGGTGCATTCGGTCTCCTTGTCCAGATCATTGATAAAGATGTTGAAGGGAACCAGCCCCAGTACCAAGCCCTGTGGGACACCACTCTTGGCCGGCCGCCAACTCCTAACTACTTTATCAAAGTCTACAAGACTATACTACAGTCAAACTCATCCATGGGTAATCTTGGAGGTATTCCTCAGTGTGGGCTTACAGGAGTAGGATGGGGTCTGCACCATCCCTTCCACAGTGGAGCAACTGAGGAAATAACACCCAGGCTGCCCTCAGCAAGAGCTGCAACCAGCAGGTGGCTTCCCATATCCAGATAGGAGCGACTGCAGGAACCGGGAGCCCCAGCGTCTCTTTGTCTCATTCTCAATGTGGGACTTGTTTTGAGACAGAATATCAGAAGGGTCTGGTTTCTCCTCCCAGTCATCCACCTTCCACTCCTCCTCTTCTGCACTGTTGGAGCTTGCCAGTTGGCCACTGCTCTCAAACTCAGTGTTATTCTGGCTGGGCAGCCAGTAGAGACCGAAGAGCACAAGCAGGATTTCAGCAGAAGCCCAAAATTGCCAGTTCTGACAGGCAATGAGGAGCTGGTAGAGCCTGCACGGCTCCTGGCTTCTCTGCTCCATCTCCTCCATAAACCAAATCATCTCTCTGTTCTGCTGCTCTTCATGTTGCTGCAGGAGGTCTTGCATTTCTGCATCTGGCCACTCGGCCACTGTACTGCAGGACACCCAGCACCATCATGATATATCTCATGCTCACAGCCATGACCTGGAGGAGGAGGCAGAGAAGGCACTCAGTGGTGCTGGCTGGGAGGGAGATGGTGGCTGGGGCAGATGGGGCAGGAGATGCAGTGGGAGAGGGGCAAGGGATCTCGGAGGCTGCAAGAGAAAGGTTGGTGAGGCTTGTGGGGACGGGGGTACATCCCTGCAGCCACCACCCCAACACTGGCCATGGCTGGCAGACCCAAGATTGGCTTCTGCCCTGCCCCAGGTGCTCCCCACAGTGGCTGGACCCTTCCCCCAGCTTTAAAATCCCCCTGGGGTCCAGCACTTCTGCTCCGACCCTCATCCATCCCAGCCTTCCCCCTGCCTGCCCCACTCACTGCTGTCCCAAGCCGAACTGCAGTGGCAGCGCTGCCAGCTGGCACCCCTGGTGACTTGTCCTCTCTGCTGTAATGGCCAGTCACAGACATTTCCCCTGGCTCTCTGTCCTCTGCGATGGGCAAAGCACAGACCCCCCATCAGGAAGGAGCTCCCAGGTCCCCAAAACCTCCCCATAAAGGACAGCAGGGGTGGCACAAGGGCATCCCTGGCTGGCACAGGGAGCTCCATGCCCACCTGGGCCACGTGGTTGGGCTCCCGGCTCCTTCCATGGCACCTGTAGCAGCGGCAGCAGCAGCGAGGAGACTTTGGGGAGAAGTTCTTTCTCCTCCTTTCAGACGTGTGCGTGTAGCAGACACACACTTCTGCTGCTCCACCCTGTGTGGGATAATCACATCCCTGCGTTGCACCCAGAGACTTGTGACTGCCCGGCCTGACATGAAAGCAGATACCCGTTTAGCAGGAGAGTTACGGAGCCATATCTGTTAGTGGTCATGTTACCTCTCTTTGCAAGAAGAAATTAAAGGAAATGTAAATACAAAGTAGATTATTTCCCACAGGGAGCAACCTGTCCCAGCCCCGTGGTTGGGCTCCCAGTCCCGCCTCTCTTCACAGCTGCAGCAGCAGCAGCAGAGAGGAGCCTTTGGCAGGGACAGAGCAGAGCAAGTTCTGCTCCAACCTCCCCCAGGACTTTGCTCCTTGTGAGCCCAGCAAGCCTCCTCCTTCCCTCTCCTCCACTCACACCCCTCCTGCTGGGGCAGGACTTTTTCCTGCAAGTCCCAAGAATCCAGGGGAATGAAAGGCCACCAAATTTGTCAGGCACAATTTTCGCTTAGTGAGGCCATGTTGCTGTCATGGATCACCTCCTTATTTTCCATGTGCCATAGTAGAGATTCCAGGAGGATCTGCTCAGTGATCTTGCTGGGCACAGAGGTGAGACTGGCCAGGCTGTAGTTCCCAGGGAATTTCTTTTTCCCTTTATAAAAATGGGAGATATGCTTCCCCTTTTTTACAGTCAGTAGGAATTTCACCAGGCTACCACAACTTCTCAAATGTGATGGATAGTGGCTTGGTAATTTCATCCACCAGTTCCCTCAGGACCCAGCGGATGTATCCCGTTTTTTTTTTACAAGCTTTTACAAGCCATGGACTTGTGCACTTTCAGGCTCCTGAGATGGTCTCAGACCTACAGTTGACAGTTCGTTATTCTTCCAGTCCCTGCCTTTGTCTTCTGCCACTTGGCAGTGTGGCTAGAGCACTTGCCAGTGAAGAGAGAGGCCAAAGCATCTTTGAGTACCTCAGCCTTGTCTCAGGTGACTAGGTCTCCCATTTCCTTCCAGAGAAAGCCCACAGTTTCCCTAATCTTCCTTTTATCACTGATGTGCCTATAGAAGCTTTTCTTGTTGGCCTTGATGTCCCTGGCCAGACTTAATTCTTTCTGGGCTTTAGCTTTCTAGACCTGGTCTTGGCAACTCAGACTTTTCTGTATTCCTCCCAGGCTACCTGCCCTTGCTTCCACCCTCTGCAGACTTACTTTTTGAGTTTGAGTTTGTTGAGGAGTTCCTTATTCATCCATGTAGGCCTTCTGGTGCTTTTGCCCACATTTCAGTTTTCTGGGACTATTGCTTCTGGGCTTCTGGGCTGGGAAGAGGTGACCCTTGAATTTTTACAAGCTTTTTGAGACCCTGTAGGGCCCTATCCCACAAGACTCTTCAGAGCAGATATTTAAAGCGGCTTAAGATTGCTCTCCTGAAGTTCAGTGTTGTGATCTTGCTTTTTACCCTCCTCACTGCCATCAAAATCCTGAACTCCACCACCTCATGGTTATTGCAACCAAAGCTGCCTTTGATCTTCAAATTCCAATTCAATCCCTTGTTCTTGATGAGTATAAGGACCAGGAGACCATATCTCCTCATCAGCTTATCTATCACTTGGAGGAAGAAGTTGTCATCAGGGCATTCCAGGGACCTCTGGATTGTTGATGTCCTGCAGTCTTGTCCACACAACTCAGTTGGACAAAGCTATGACCAATGTAATGCTAGAGGCAAAGACGCTCATGTTGAAAGGAGAATTAGAAAACAATAAATGCATATAATTGTAAGTTTATTATAGTGAATTACCTTCACTAAGCACCTATATGAATTAAATAGATGAATGAGTGAACAACTTTGAAGAATAATATGAGTTTTTCCAGTATTGTTTTTCACTCCCATAAGGGAATGAAAAATGTAGGGCAAAGACATGTGGTATCTTATATGTACTCCTGAAGATCAGCTGCTCTGTCAAAGTTGCCAAGGCCAGTGATTGGGGGAATAGCAATCATGAAAGAACCCTCACTGACAGTATAAACAATTTGGGTTCTTCTGGAGCAAAAGATAGTTATTAACACCAGTTGGAAAAATGTATTCTAGTTGGACTTTGACTACAAACAGCGACGCATTTAGTGGTACCTATCAGGTCTGTTTTCACTAGACACATCATACCTGCCACAGTAACTTGCAGTGGCTTGCAATTTAATAGTAATTCAGTTGAAAATTTTGTTATGACAAGTGAGTCATCCCGTGGTACCCAGTATAACTTTTTGCTAGAAAATGGTGTCAAAATAACAGAGAGAGGAGTCTGTGCAATGAAATCTACTTTCAGAAGGCAACATCTTAGTTCCCTTGGTAGTCAAGGGAGAGGAAAGAAGTTATAAATCATGATTCATCTTATTCTTAAGTAGGTATCTAAATAGGTCAGATGAATCATGCTCTACAAGGGCCTCTCTCTGGTGACTATAAAGGGAATCCAAAGTGACTAATTCAGATCTAGACGACTAAACTATAGGTGTCTAAAGTTAGCTGCTGTGAATCCCACACAGAATGGCTTGCATCTTTTCAGCTTATGAAAAAGGCTGAGGAGCGAGTTCCTTTTGATTGCTGACACAATTGTAATGTACAGAGTCACAAAGTTTGATTTGCCCCAAGCTGACATTTTGTCCAACAGGAATCATAGAATCATAGAATCATAGAATCATCTGGACCAGAAGGGACCTTCAAAGGTCATCTAGTCCGACCCCCCTGCAGTCACAGGGACACCTCCAACTAGACCAGGTTGCTCAGGGCCTTGTCGAGCCTCACCTTGAATGTCTCCAGGGAAGGGGCCTCAACCACCTCCCTGGGCAACCTGTTCCAGTGCTCCACCACCCTCATTGGAAAGAACTTGTTCCTAAGATCTAATCTAAACCTGCTCTTCTCCA
>BJBW01000084.1:106622-140063 GCA_004320125.1 Scolopax mira | reverse complement strand
TGCTGAAGTCAAGGTAGATGCCATCTGCTGCTCTCCCCTTATCCAGCCATCTATTTATAACATCATAGAATGCTATCAGATTGGTCAAGCACGATTTACCTTTGGTAAATTCATGTTGACAACTTCCAATAACTTCTTTAACTTCAATGTGTTTGGAGATGACCACCAGAACAAGTTGGTCCATGATTTTCCCAGGGACAGAGGTGGCCTGTAGTTCCCTGGGTCATCCTTCTTGGTCTTTTTGTAGACTGGTGTGATATTTGCCTTTGTCTAGTCCTCAGGCACTTCTCCTGTTCTCCAAGACATCTTATAAATGATGAAGAGTGGCTCAACAATAACATCTGCCAGTTCTCTCAGCACTCATGAGTGCATCCCATCAGGGCCCATGGTCTTATGGATGTCTAGTTTGTCCAAATGTTCTCTAACCCAATCCTGCCCAACAGAGGGAAAATATTCCTCTTTCCAGACCATCTCCCTTGTCTCCAAGGTTTGGGATTTATGAGGGACAGCTTTGGCAGTGAAGACCGAAGCTCAGGCATTGGAATGAGCTGCCCAGGGAGGTGGTTGAGGCACCATCCCTGGAGATATTCAAGAGATGAGTTGACATGGTACTCAGGGATATGGATTAGTAGTGTAGGTGTTGGTTTGGGATGTGGTGTGGGGTTTGTGTGGGGTGGTTTTTTTGTTTTTGTTTTGGTTTGGCTTGTTTTTTTCATTGGTTGGACTAGATGATCTTAAAAGTTCCCTTCCAACCTAGGTGATTCTGTGATTCTGTGAAGCAAAGAAGGACATTCAGCAGATCTGCCTTCTCTGTGTCTTCCACCATGAAGACACCCACCTAGTTCATCAGTGGGCCTACATTTTCCCTAGCCTGCCTTTTTTTTATTGATATACTGAAAAAAACCTCTTCTTGTTATTTTTAACTGTGATAGCCAACTTAAGTTCTGCTTGGGCTTTTGCCCTTCAGATTTTTCCTCTACAGTCTTTTACAGTATTCCGTGGCTGAGTTGCTACCCAGGTGTTGTTGAAGATCCACCCAAATCTCTGGTCAGGGAAGCTCAAAAGGGAAGAAATGACAATTAGCAACCCCATGGCAAAGAATCAGTTAGTTGCCTGGGATTTAATCTGGTGATAACACAAATAAGATTGATGAAGATTCACAGATGAAAAGGAGAATGAGGTAAGTGTATGAAAGATGTAACTTCCTGTGAAATTGGGCAAACTACAAATTCTGAACTGGGATTACTTTCACTGTAAATCAGCAATACCATAAAATTTTCAGATGTCACCTGTTCTGAGTAGGAATCATTACCTCACTTTCCTTCCACATATATTAGTCTTTAAATAGATCTGGAATGGGGGAATATATAATAAAACCTTTCTGATGTAAAGACACTGCACCACCACACGCACAATTGAGAATTTACATGAATTCTTACAATGAAATATATGCTTTTTGTGTACATTAGTATTGTGCATTATGTGAGAAGTGTTCGGCTTCTTGCCTAATGTTGTATAAACTGACAAAAATGCTCAGGGAAAAGTTAAAACACCTTTAAGCATTCACACAATGATGCATTTATTGATGCAGAAAACTGGGATACATCTTGTTTTCCTCCTGAAACATTAGCAATAATTTCATTTCCAGGAATGTATCCTGGGACATGGAAAATTGGAAAATCATGTTATTAAGTCTGTGAATAAATGAAACAACTTGTTTTTTTCTTTCAAGAGTCAGTCCATTCCATTAATTTGGGGTTTGTCCAGCTGAGGCATTGAACTTCTTGCCATCTTTATTTTGCAGTAATATTTTCAAGTCATTTATCATGCTAAATGAAAAAAAAAATATTTGTGAGCACTATTCTAATTTCTTCCTTTAATTCAAAAGCATTCATCTGTGGGGAAGCAACTCACTTGGACTCAGTCATATTCTAGACACACTCAGTATTTGGTACTGAACAATTTATGACTTTTCTGTTGGAGTTTTTCTCTTTATAAATGCACTAAGGAATACTTGTCTCTCTGAGATGTTCAGAAGATGATTGGTTAACTCATTAATCCCAAATTTTGCAAGAAGTGTTCTTCTATCTAGCTTGCAAATTTGACTGTGCAAATCCATAATGGCATATCCAATCCCTTGCCTTGTAATATTTAGTGTTTCTAAATGAACTATCTTGCCAGACTAAAAGACTATATGAAGCAAAGTTTCTCATCTTAGGTAATTAGTCCAAGAGACTGTAGTGAAACTAGTTGCAGAAGTAATGCTTTACCCATTTCCATGAAATTCTCCCAGATTCATTCTGCTTATGAGCCACATAAGTCCCTCTTGAATCCTATTTTGAGGACTTTAGTGGGATTCAGGATGTGCAAAACCCTTGTTCTGGATTTTTACACAAGAAAGAATTTTATTCTTAACTTATATTTAGGGTTCCAAAAACTATAAAGTCTTATAAGGAAGATAAACATTTAATATTTAAAAATGTACATTCACAATTTGCATTGAAATGCAAAGTCTACGTTAAATATTATATGGGTGAGTTCACATATTTTCCATCTATCTATTTATGAAAACTTAGTTCATAACTCTATATTTTCTCCACTTTCTCTCCCCTCCCCTTTCCCCCTCCGCACCAGTTTCTTTTTCTTTTTTTTTAGTAACCTATGTTTTGCTTCTTTGCATATTTAAACATGCAGCATTCTTTCCCGATCTCTGAAAAGAATAGCTCACTAAAAACTCACTAAATTCCTGTCAGGAATATTTCTTTTCTCTTTCCCTGTTTTTGTGAACATCCTTCCTTCCTTCCTTCCTTCCTTCTTCTTTGTTTTTTTTTTTTTTTTTTTTTTTTTAGCTTGGGACTGTGATTTGAATAACAACTGGGAGAGAAAGCAGAAGTTATGCAAGGCTTTTCATAAATGAAATTAGCAAGTTTCTACAATTTAAAGGTTCTATTTGTAATTCTAAAACCCTTTTCTATTTCCCTTGCTTAGCTTGGGGCATGAATCTAAGGGGGAGATGTTTGCTTTGCTTCTTGCTAATGGATAAGAGATAACTAAATGCTGAATTTACAAAACACTTGTCTGTTGTGAGTTGTATCCATAAGCACCTTATTAATATCATCTCCAGATCTTAACTGAATAATATCTGTAAAGTTGGTTCACCATGTAACAGAAAAAATGTACATTGTTTAACTCTACAGGCCTTTTAAATGATATCCACAAGTATTCAGCATTAAAACCTTCACTTGGAATTTGAATTGCAAATGTTGAATTTTCCATCCAATGTTCTAGTCTGTCACACAGTCAGAAACAGGCTTGGAATGGAAAAACAAAAAGAAGTTTCAAATATAATTTGCAATGGTATTGGATGAAACAAAACTACCAATTTTAAGGTGCAAATGATCTAAGTCAGGGAACACTGTCAAGTGATTAGAGTCCAAGGCTCGTGTGTATTCTGATGGTAACACTACAGTTCTTTGTGGAATTAGAAAGATCAACTTGCCTCTCTGTAGCTGCTTCTTATTTCCAGAGGTATCTGTCTGAATGGCATTTTCAGACATAACCAATAATATCAATAGTTACAGCAGCACTCTATTTACATAAATAATGCTAGAAATGTTTTTAGACAGTATAGTTGATTGTAAAGTCCCCAAATGTGTACAATGTAGTCCTTGTCCCTTAGATGAGCCAGTTAAAAACCAATAAAATAGGTCTCATTTACCTAACACTGGTGTATAACTTGTTCATAAATATAGATCATTAAACACTGACTAAAATGCCTAAACATAGGTGGATGACATTTCTGTCTGGATGTTTTCAAAACCCCTTTCCATTTTTCCTCAAACAGTTTACTTAGGCATTATTTTAAAGGGTTACTTTTTTGTTGCCTAAAATTTAATTGTAAGTTAAGCACCAAAGTTTTGCAGTGTTGGAAGACATTTTGTCTCTCTTGAGATGGGTTGATAATAATTTGAAAAGACAGATGTTATTAATGCTTATGAATGGGTGGGCAGAGAGATTATCACCATATTGGGTATTTTGTGGGCTAGAAAAGCTCTGGTAAGGTAAAAACTGTCTCTCTTTGACAGGTCCAAGGAAAACTGGCACACCCTTAGTGAAGCAGGGTTATATGAATTCAGTCTTTCTTCTTTTTGCACTAAAATTGTTCAGATGGGAAGGAGAGATGAGGGAGACACGTTATTTTCTTCAGTAGTAAAGCCAGAAACCTTAATGCTGTTATTTATGATTCAGTGACTTGTGTTTGGTTGCCTTTTATCTTCATAAATATTTACATTCCTCCTTTTCTGTTTCTACTGTGGGTTACAACATCTTGGAAAACACTTTCCTTTGCAAACCTCTTTACAAGACGTGTGGTCATCCTAGGTATTTGTTACTGAAATTCCCTCCCCTCTGGTGCCTTACTTCTCTTGGTGTCTTGCATGCCTTCTTCCACGAGTCATATTAAAGGCTGAGGCTAACCTTGTTCTCTGGCTTTACAGTCCAAGTTATGACATTTTCATCTCATCAGTACTCTGCTCTTAGAAAGCTAGGTGTATCTTTGTTATTTACATTGGCATTTTCCTTTCTTATCTTCAAGGCAGTATAGAAGTCCACTTAAATAATTCAGTTGTCTTTTTTGTCTGTTTCTCCTTCTGTTCCTCACGTTCCCTTAAGGTTTGACGTATTTTTTTGGCTTAAATCTTTTAAATTTCCTTAGTGTGCTCCTTCTTTTACTAGTTTACTTTTACTCGTATTTCATCTCTCCTTTCTAATTCTATCCTGTTCTTCTAATATGATGATTAAATAATATATTTGAACATATTTTAGTCTGGCATAAATAACATGATTTGTGTCTACTTTGTATCTTGTCAAACCATTCCATTACTGATATGAAACATCTTAGTGAGGTTTTACCAAACAATGACTGTTTCTTTCAGTTTGTTTGTTTGGTTATTTTAGTATGTTTTACATTAAAGGCATAAACCGATCTGAAGTTCATTCCTTAATTTTAGTGTTACCTATCTAAATACCAGTTACCAAGACTGAAGTTGTGATCAAGAGTCCCTTTATAGTCAATGGCAGGAAGACTTTGGTCAGTTTCAAACAAATGTCCAATCGCATGAGTGTAATCGTGGTTTCCAACTTTTTCTATTGACTATCCAGGGGGAATGCACATCTAATTTGAATAACATTATAAAAGTTATGAGAGATGAGTGCCACTCCTGAATAGGAAACTAAAGGAATTTTTCTGCAGTACTGAACTGTTTTACGAGAACATAGTTCTACTTTAACATCTGCAACATTTCTTCCCTGTAAAGGCAACCTGGAAACATATGCCCCCATCTGTACTCACATGCATCTTTAAGCAGGCTGCTTTCATAAGCCACATATACAATATGATTTGATCAATAAATATGTAAATAGCTGTTAGCTGGAAGGTACACTCCCTCAAAAAAAAAAAAAAAAAAAGATTAAGGAGTCCTACTGGAAGTTGCAATGATGCTCAGACTCCCTGATAATGAGACTGAAAACTGGAATAGTACATTTTCAATCTTAGTGGGTCAGGGGCTATCTCCTCTTCTCAGAGAAACCTCTGCGTTTTTAGAAAAAACTAAATAATTACAAAAAAATGCCTGACTGAGACTGATTTTTTCTCTCAATAATCCAGGTATATATATAGACACTGTGCTTTAATGTTAACATAATATAGAAAGCTAGTAGATTTCAGATATCTATTGGATTAATACTGTATTGCACATTTACAATCCAAAAAGCTTGTATAAAAGCATCACCAACATGGAAAATCCAATGGAATTTCCATGGCATCAGCCCATGAGGTTATATTGACATTTCCATTTCAACAAATAATAATAAAATCCATAATCTTTATGCAGCTAGTGGCACACTCCATATGTTAAGTCTTATTTTATTAGCTCTTTTTTTTTTTTTAATTTGATACACAGAAAACAAAGTCTCATTCCCATTGTGAATCAAAGAAACAACAGCAGTAATAATAAAAAGACTTCAGTTTTGATCAAGAATCACAATCCAGTTATTATAGTCCTCTGTTTGCTAATGACCTTGCATTTCTGTTCCCTGTAGTAGGCCTACTTCTGACACAGTGATACTGACTGAACACTGTACCATTCTGAGCTTCCTTTTCCTTCTGTCTGGACAGGACTCAACCATATGACTATGCTGCTGTTATTTAGAATTCAGCTGAATTTGGTCGGGATTATTTTGGTTGTTTGCTGTCTGTTTCAAAATCTAAGGTTAGATTTTTGAATGAATAATCTGTTTCACTACTATTACTAAGTTGTGTTTTGTTTTTTTTTTGGTGGTTTTTTTTTTTTTTTTTTCCCTGCATACCACAGACCTTTGTTTTGCCTGTATTGCACCCCATCTTCAGTATTTAAGATCAAATGAGAGCTACTGCTAAAATTTCCTTCTTTGCAGCAATATCTATTAAGAACGTAAATAGCAAAAACAGGAAACCAATTAAGGTAGGAAAAAGTGGCCAGCCACAGACATGCAGAGGAAGGTAGGAGGGAGAGGGAACAATGCACTGAAGAAGTGTAATTCTATTTCACTCTTTCCAGAGCAGTGATGAGTTTTAACGCTTGACCTTACAATCCAACTGTTAGAGCCAAATTTATCCTTCCTAATATCCCATTCACTTCCTGGGAGCACTAAATTTAGACTCCTGTTCAGCTGTGTTCTTTCTCTTGTCAATGGAAGGAAGAAATAAGCACCTCTAAAAGACAATTCAGCTTATTTTAGATCTGACACAGCATCTGCAGGTGTTTTTTTTCTCTCCACTGAATGTAATGGGAAACTAGGATGTCTGTATGCCTCAATTAGATAAATCCGTTAGGTGACAAAGTTAGAATACCTTCATCTAGTGTTCAATTGGTAATCAGTTCACTAAAATTGCAGCAACCATGGCTATGATAAGATATTGTGAAAAGTGAAAACTGAAACTACAAGAAATTCAGGCAGAGGTGGCAAAGTCATAATCCAGAGTTTCTGAGACATCCCCATGGTAATGGCAGATTTGATAAAGAAACTGCAGGAGCACTGCACCTTTTGGAATATCAACAGATACTCTAGGATATTTCATACAGTAATAAATACCTATAAGTAGGCAACGAAAAATTTTCTAGATATAAAATGTCACATTTTCCTGTGCCATTCTTCACCAGATTACAATCTATTATGAGCGCAATCCAAAGAGGGTTCACATTGTTCTTAAAACTATAGTGCATTTCTTGAAAACTAAAAATTACAGAACAGTTACGCTGTTGGTGTACTGAGATGACTACCTGCTGAATGATGGACAATATTTTCTTGTAGATCCATTGTATTACTTCATCTATTGGTTTCAAGACTTTGTGTCTTCCATTGTACTTAGATTATGAAACTTGAATTCATCCTTGTTAGTAAAATTCGGTTAAAAAAAAGAACTAAATCTTAGTTTGTACACATGGATACTTTTGTTGTGAATAAAGAGACAAATGTACCATCAGGATGTGCATGTGAGAGGGGTGTTCAAACTTACACCTTCATCTGGAAGTGCTTATTTCTTTGCATGAGTAGCACTGCTACCAGGACAAGACTGGACTTCATTTAGGAAAATTACATCTAGGGATCTAAAACTAAAGGTAGTTAATCTAGAGACAAAAACTCCTATACTCTCTCTTAAAATCTCCTATACTAATATAGTACATAGACAATGAAGTCTACTCTAAGACTATGTGACAATAATAAAAACAATATAGAATAATAGTGGCTGAAAGTTCTCTGGAAATGTCCTCTTCATGTATCTCTAGAAATGCTACTCAATTACAAATAGGGAAAAACTTGGGAAAATTTTAGTATAGATAATATACATTTTCTCATTAAAAGAGGCAAAATACTCTGAGTTTTTTAAAAGATGATTTTTTAATTGCCAACTCTACAATCTTACCCGGGGACCTGAATAAAGATTTCCTCATTATACCTGACAGTTTTGCCCTTGCACCAGGTGGAGGAAGAACACAGGAACATAGGAACTGCCACACCAGATCAGACCTGCAGTCCATCTAGTCCAGTCTTCTGTTGCTAATATTGGCCAGCACCAGATGTTTCAGAGAAAGGTACAATAACCCTTCCATAGACATAGTCAGACTTTCCCCTGTGAAAATCTTGTCCTAACCCCCTATACATAATGATTTTGGGCATGAAATATGCATTTTGAAGCATGAAGGATATAGTCCAGATAGGTAGAGCGTATCTGTCCCCAAATTACTGATTGCACTGCTGATTGTATAAAAATATGATTTTCTTCTCCTTACAGGCTTCAATTCACCTTAGAAAACTTTAGAAACTTAATAGGTGTGCCTAAGTTAGAAGTTGAATCACTGTAAGCTATCCCTAAAGTTAATGATTCAGGAAAAGTCCTGTAGGTACTCAAGTATGTAATTCAAGTGGTCTGAATTATTGTAAGAGTTGAATATCTTTCTTGTCATGAGTGTGGAGAAATACTCACTTCTCAGTTAGACACATCAGGTAAGTGACTGAAGTCAGGTGAGATGCACCCACAAGACTTTTGAATAAACTATTCAGAGGAATGGCTTTTTGAACGAAACAGTATGTTTTGAACCAAATCTGTCACTGCACTGAGTAAAATGGACAGTGGTTTTAAACTAAAGGAAGGCAATTTCAAATTAGATATGAGGAAGAAATCTTTCACAATAAAGGTGGTGAAACACTGGCACAAGTTGTCCAGATAGGTGGGAGATGCCCCATCCCTGGAAACATTCAAGGCCAGGTTGGACAGGGCTCTGAGCAATCCAATCTATTTGAAGATGTCCCTGCTCATTGCAGGGGTGTTGAACTGGATGACCTTTAAAGGTCCCTTCCAACACAAACTATTCTATGATTTGAAGCTCTCTATGGAAAGTGAACATCTGTAGCTCTAGATGCTGACTAAGTCCTGGATCTCCTCCATAGGAATAGTAAAATATAAATCAGTAAAAGTATCAAATTAGGATTCAGATTGCACAAAGGTTAGGTATAGAAGTCAATGTTTTAAGCACTCAAAAAAATAAAACATAAAAAGCCTTTTGTCGGTAGAAACAACAAAGTGAAAATCATTGTTTGTGCTGCATGCTTATTATAAATTTCTTTAGGTAAAGATAATTCAACATGTTGATTTTGCAGCTAAATGACACTGAAAAATCTGAACAGATATTCAAATAACTCACATTTAGTAAATTACTCAAGGACTAGTCTGCTGTCACTATTAATTATATTTATATTCACAATTTTTACCTCAATAATGTGATTTTGATAAGGGAAGTTAAGGCTCAGTCCTCCAACTTTAAACATTCAGAAGTTTTCTGCAAATTTAATGTAATTACCCACACTCCCCCTTATAGTCAATGCAAAGTTGAGGAGCAGATTTTCTTACGATCATGTTAAACATCTTCACTTTCAAGTTTTATACTACTTATGTGTATACAACACATATGTTCTTAAATATAATTTAAAGCTCATGTTAGATGGGAAGAATGGCTAATAATACATGCTTGATTTTTTTGATGACTCAAGGTAAATGGGATGATTGTCCCTTGCCTCTCCTTATACAGAAAAATTTGAGACACCATCAACACGAGGGCTGGACAGTGACAAAAAGAAGTCAACGATAGTGAGAATTTAATGACAAGTACTATGAAAATTAGGTTTATAAAATGTACTTGGGGATTAGAACTGATAATTCTTCAATAAGGTAGGAGGCTATTAGAAATGACAGAAAAAGGGGAAGACTTAACATATTAGCAGATCGTAAAAAATCTATGAATAACTAGTGTGATGCATCTGTGAAACAAATTCATGTAATCTTGGACTCCTATTTATCAGGAAAAAGATTTGAAGTGCTATGTGCTTGGGTAATTTTATTGGGATGTTGGCATCCTATGGTGGTCACCTATTTTTAAGAAAAGTTCAGAAACGTTACAAGAAATAAGTTGACAACAAAAAAATAATAAGGCATTTTACACTAAAAGAATTTGGCCTAACCATATAAAGGTTGAGAGAGGAATATGATTTCAGTCTATAAATCCAATGATAAATAGTGGTAAATATGAGAATGGAATTTAAAGAAAATAAACTAATAGATAACATGAAAATGGATTTAATAAAATTCAATTTCAGTTTAAAAGTAGAACATAGCTGCTAGTTTTCTGAGTTTTGAAGTTGAAAAATAACCTCTTGGTAGTAGCATAGTGGGTAAAAAATTGTTTTAAGATGTGAAATCTTTTGTATTTATAAGCAGGGTTGCATGACACAGCTGTATTAAAGGGAGCTTGACTGTTAATTTCAGATATTATTTTCAGATCTCTGTTTTTACAGCTGAGCTACCTTTATTTATTGAATTTATGAATTTCCACAATACTTCTATAAAGGCTGTCTGTACATTGTTCACATTTTGTAGATGAGAAAATAAGAACTGAAACAATTTACCCAAAGTTGTATAGAAATACTAGAGCAAAGCAGGCAACCGATTAATAACTGAAACCTGCAGATTAACACAACATTGCTGGGCTGTCCACATTCTTAAATTTTCAGAGAGAAAGGCAAGTAGGAAGGCAGTGAAGGGGGAAAAAAGGGGAACAAAGGGAGGGTTGCTTTTAGCCATTAGAAGCGGGAAATAGCCAGGAAAGGCCAATTGTCACGTCAAACATGAGCTAGCAAATAAAAGGGACCAGAATTTATTGATTTTATTTTCAAATAACAAGTTTTAATTTCAGTCTTATCAATGCTTTGTATTGGCAATATTACATTCCTCTTTATAGTTTTTCTAACCCCCAAACACAAAAGTAGAGGCAAGCGTATTCTAGTTTCCTGCATTTAGATCATCAAAATGTTGGGTGAGATTAAGGTGCAGGACCATGCCAAAGTTCTCAGTTTTCTATTCAGCAGAATGAAGAAAAATATATGGTATTATGAACAAATCTGGAACGTTTGTCTGCTTTCATATATCCAATTATGTCTCGGTATAAAACTGTGAGCTGAGACTCCTCAACCGCTTCAGCATAATGAGCAAAGTAATTTTTTTCAGACCTTTAATTTTCTGGATTGTTTAAGGTTGGAGGGCAGAACTGACCTTCCAGTGGCAGCTCATTCAGGGTAGCAGCTGCATTGTCTCACAGGAATCTTATGGCTGTGAACTAGAGCAGCTACAACCATCCAGCTGCCTAAAATATCCTTGTGGGTGTCTCTTGGCCCCCTTCGGCATACGGCAGTTTCAGATGAGGAAAGAAAAGGAGACAGGAGGTAGTGCCGAACCAGACAGAAGTTTTTTATTAAGCAAGAACAGGGACACATCAAGAGAGATGAAGCAGCTGTGAGTATGCCAGCAGCTGCATCTGCTCTCTAAATGGATGATAACATGAAAATGACAGAGCCCTCCAAAGAAGCAAAATTTTGGGAATGTCTCATTGTTAATGCCTTGGCTACTTTCCTTCTAAGATGAGTTAGGGACTTCAAAACAAAAGAACAGATGACTTTTACCCCTGAAGAATCTTTACTTTTCATGCTGTGGATTTGTTTGTGTGGCAAATTTATATTCACTTTCAGAAATGAAAAAGTAATAATTTGACATTTTTTTCATTGTCTACAGGGAACTCTTCGTTTTGGCTGAGGACTGTCAATGCTTTCATATTGCAACAATAAACATTCTAGTGAGCTATTTCATTGTGTTGCATACAGACAGATGGATACATTGGATGTGTACCTTTATTTTCTTTGGTGTTTTAGTGGCTGTCCATCTCTTTTTCTTTTTAAATTCCAAAGTATCATTAACATTCAACAACTCCATTAGAAAGTCACAGGCAGTAAGAGCCCATCTGTGCCATGTTAACATTTAAGGAGGAAATAAAAGAGTAAAGTGGACAGGTGGAGTAGACAGCAGGAAAGAACACCAGGCACACAGCAGGTAGGGAGTTCAGCAGAGGAAAATGCCAGACATTTAACAGGTAAATGGAAGGGCAGCTGAATTTCTATGCCAGTCCACAGAGTGTGTAGTGAGGGAGTAGTGGCTGACAGAAATAGGAAGTTGTCACATCTTCAAGAAAGAGCACTTGCTTTTATTGAGAATATTAACCCAATTAACCCAACTTCTGAATAATTATGATTGTTAAACAACATGGCTCTTCTATTTCCTGTAATGTCTTAGAGACTTTCATGTGTATGCTCTGATCTCCAAGAAGCTTGGAGGGAGATGTACATGAGGGACGTGCTGAGGAGACATGACAAGGGAGGATGATGACCCACAATCAAAGCGAAGCAGTGGTGAGCTGGCTTGGCAAGAAAACGCTGCAGGGTGATTTGGACAGAACGACTCCTAATGAACAGAACAAGGCTGTATGTTGTGTACCTCAATGTGGTGTATGTACATAAATAAGGAAGTGCCATAAGGACAGTATTATGGGGAAAGTTTCTCATAGTGTTTCTGGGAATCATCATGTCTACGTAGTTCTCTGAAACATGTGTACTCTAAAGCACATAGCATGGGGAAGGACAGGCTGGGATGACAAGGAGTGGGAGTTGCTCTGTATATAAAAAAACAATGGGAATGCCTGGAGCATTGCCCAGGAGCAGATAATAAGGTCTCTGAGAGTGTGCAAGTAGGTGCCTGCTACAGATTACCCAATCAGAAAGAAGTATATGTGGCCTTCTTCAGATAAAATTCTTCAAACATGAAGATTCACATTTGTAGGACACGATCTTCATGAGAAATTTCAACCACTCCTGTAGCCCCTGGAGGGACAGTATAGCAGGACACAAGCAATCTATGAGGTTTCTGGAGTGCATTGAGGACAACTTTCAAACACAGGTGACTGAGGAGCTGATGATGGGAGAAGCTGAACCTGAAGATGGGCTAGATAAGTGAAGATGTGCAAGGCAAGGTAGACTGAGAACTGGCTGAACTTCCAATGATCAGTGATGCAAAGTCCTTTTGGAGGCTGGTTCTATGTGCTGACCAAATGGGATACCTGACAGTATCTCTAGCAGCATACAAGGGGACCAGACTAGAAGCACATACTTGGGTATTGAACAAACAAGAGAGCTATAAACTCAGCAGTTTTTAGTGGATATGCCATGGCGTCTCTAGGTAACTTTGGGCAAGTCTATTGAAGTCAGTGGAATTAATTACCCAAATACTATTGAGAGTTAAAAATCAAAGTTAATAAATAAATCAAGTGAACTGCAACAAACTGCCGGTTACAACTGAGTATATAATCAACAGAGTGATGTTGGAATATTGTTTTTTGACAGAAGCCCAACCAGGAGCAGTACACTCCAATGTTACATGGCAAAGGAACAGGGAAGAAGTATGACTTGGGTGGTCTGAGACACTTTTCTGATGTTATTCTTCCTAATTGCAGAGAGATCTTCAGGTGCCTCATAATTCCTCTAATTAGTTCTAAAATTAAGTGAATGAAATCCAGACCTGAGTTTTCTCTCTTTTATTTGAGGGTGCTCAGCAGCCTTATACTAAATGTATATATTGCTTTTATGGGTTTTGTTTGGTTTAATACACATATTTCATAGGTTTTAGATTCTTCCCTGCACTTGTGCAGTACTACCCTACAACTCAAGTCCTGGACTTTATTCTTGCCCCACTCTTAACATCTAGGAAATGGCAGGAATGATGCCTCTAAATCTTGGCATTGCTGCAGACATGTTCCTGTTGACAGATACATGCCAAGTTTGCTGTCACTTGGCTTCACCCCTGGAAATTGGCGGAAACAGAAGAATAAGATTCTGCTAATTTATCCTTTTCAATGGGGGCAACATTATTTGTCACCTTGCCACTTGGCTGTTCTTGCACTCTGGCATGCAGTCCCCAGCTCTGTGTTTGCAGTACAGCGTGATGGCTGTGTGGTCTAGAGTTTCGCTAGCAGCTGCCGATCACTGGCTGGCTGCTGAGGCAGGGTACCAAGGAGAAGGACAAGAGCTGGAAGGCTATCATATGACAAATGGAAGCATAGGGAAAAAACAAGGAAAAAAGCATAGGCACATACTAGGTTCAACTTGAGAGACGCTGCAAATAATCATAGCATGGGAATCAGAAATGTATGAATAACTCAAACACTTTATTGCCTGTGCTAATCCTTTTCAGTTATCCCTCTGCAGTTGTATAAGGAAACAATTGTTTGTGTGCTCATGTTTTTAAAATTTTAGAGTCTTCACAAGAAAGGATCAGTAGCACATCTGCCTGAGGAAACACTTCTTGAAACTGGACATTCTCCTTTTCCATTGGTTTTTAACAGTGGAATTTGGCAATGTCAATATATTGTTTTCTGGTTTTTTCCTAATAGTATAATGAGTGTATGGACCTAGAAATTCAAAGTATAATATGGCAAATCTTATAATGTTTAATGTAATTTTGGTTTCCTCAAAACCAACATTTGGATTTGTCTAATTGTATGACAATATCCATTTTCATTTTGGAAAAGAAAGCTGATCACCCATGATTATACAGAAAAATAAATATAACAGAAAATAATCTGCAACTAGAGTTCATTAAAATGTGATATAAACCAAAAAAAACCAAATTCAAAATATAAAGCATTCTGTTGCAAGTTAGAGAAACAGCAGAAAACACCTCTTATTTTAAATTGATGGGTTGATGTATGGAGCTGATCTTATGGGTTTTGATTGAGTTAGGTGGGCAATCCTGAAAACCAGAGATGTAACTTCTCATTTAATTGATTTATGGGTAGCTGTTAATGTTTTCTGATGTTCTCAAATGTTCTCTACATAAGATATTTTGACTCTAACTCAGAGATGAGAGGATAACTCAGTCTCACAGGGCAGTTTCTACTTTGAATTTCTGTTATATTTTTGTCAATGTTGGTCTCAACATGTTAAGAAAGAATCATCCCACTTTACTGTAGGCTCTTAATGGCAGTGCCTGCATTAGGAAACTACTTACCTTTTACTTTCCCTGTACTGAGTGAGAAAACCAGAGGTCTCAGATGGATTTTCTCTCCCCAGTGGATATATAAACAGCACAAGCTTATTAGCGGTGATTTAGGAAAGTCTGTTTGGTACCTAAATTAATTTACATGAATTTGTTCCTACAAGAGCCTGCATTTCATACAATGTCACTACCTTATAGCGACTAATATAGAGAATAATACTGATACACACCTTCTCCATAGCTAGACTGCAAACCAGCATTGTAAGAATGGGAATATTATTACTCAATATCAGCCTCAAGCTCTTAATTTTAATCAGAAATGACGGAATTTAACAAGGTAATTTAGGAGCTTCAAAGGGCATGTATTTATATACTTCTTTTAAATAGTGTTTACTGTCTGAGAGACTATGAGGCATAGATGTAGGTTCTTCCCCTTTTCTGTAGGATTTGTCAAAGAAAATCAATAGTACTCATGGACCTCATCGGATTGCTGTGTCACTTGGTATGTTATTGAACATTTCTGTAGTGCTCTGAGCCTTTAAAGAGCATGCAAATGTAAATCAGAATAAGAACAAGTTTGGGGAGCTTTGAGGTTTACATAACACTTGAAGAAACTTATAAACCATAAAAGAAAATTGTTCACAAAATTCATTTGAGAATATAGTTAACTTGTAATAGGATACAGAAAACATTCATTCATGCATTGCTTAAGTTGGTATCCTGCCTCTTGTCCCAAGAGCAACAAACTGAAACTAGGCAGCAAAAAAGCCGCTGCTGAGGTCAGAATCTATCTAAAACATTAAAAAGGGAACGGGAACAGAGCTCCTCTTTAGAAATAAAGAAATATAAGGGGATTATTAGAAGCATCTCTATGATGAATTTTATGGTTATTAATCCACAGTGGCTCATGGAGACTCCAGTATTAATTGTGGTCTTGCTGTGGTTGATGATATATGTACTCAGCAGGACATCATCCCTGCACAGAAAGTCAGCAACGTAAGTAGACAGAAAAGACATATTATACCTCCCATTTTGTAGATGGGTAACTAAGGCATGGAGAGATGAGATGACTTTTCCAAGGTCAGTACTAGAGCCCAGAATTTCTGCAGCACAGTCAGATGTTTAGTAGGCTCTGATGTTAAATAAGACTTTATTTTTTTTTCAAGATATGAGGAATAAAAAACTTCAAATCCTCTTTGTTCCAATCCTCTCTAAAACTAACTGATACTGTTACAGCACTTAATTGCAATTAGTGGCTACTTTCAGCTTCAAATTTGAAAGGATTCTGCCTTTCATTGAAGGCAAACCTAGAGCTGAAGTAGCTCTATTTTGGATATTTTTTACACAAGTGACAGTTTTCAAAGACAGAGAGACGGACAGACAAACGGATTAACTGACAACAGACAGGTTCAGGTTATTCAGTCAGATCTTATTTCCCTGTTCTCTCCTAGAGGAGATTTTTTCCCCTTCTCTTCTGTTCTTGCGCAAGGGTCTTCTGCTAGAGATATTATGCAAAGTCAAAGTATATGTATGTGAAAATACAGATAGTAAATTATAATGTAATAAAAAAACCCAACAGCTTCCCCAAGCTATTCCTCACAATATTTTTTATAATTCAGATAAAGACCAAACAGACAAATCAGAACTTGACAACTCATGAGCTTTCTTTTAAGTTTATTGCTTGCCATACGTACTTCTCCTCATATATTAGTCCTATATTCAACGTCTGGAGAGATTACTAGTGGCTAGGTCTCCAGGCAACACTCTGGAAGACTTTAGATTTCATATAAATTGTATGTCACATTTTGTCATTCCCATTTTGATGTCTCAGACTTCATAGGTCATCTGAATAGATGCCATTGTTCAGGCAACATAATCTTGCCTTTAAAATAGTTCAGAGTTAACACTTTGTTATCATGTAAAAATGGAAAAAGCAATTTAATTGTATCAATAATGCTACCAAAAGAATTATTTTTCCTATATCCCTAATAGTGCATTTGGTTCAGTCAATGGCCCAGGAATAACTTATGAAATGTCATTATAAAAAGGGAGGGAAAGACCTTTTCATATCAAAGGACACGGATTGGTAGAGAATGATGTGACAGAATTTTTGCTATACTGATCTCAGTACATTTGCTTTTCAGCAGTAGCAGAAGAGCTTGGGTTTCAAATTTGACAGACATTATCATCATTGTCTTTTGGTCTCAACATGGTCTTGAAAGATAACTTTATTCCCTTGATGCCTTTTTTGACTTATGCTGTTGTTAAACAGGAAGTCTCTCAAGAAACAAACTTACCCTATGTGTTGTTAAGAGTAACCAAGTAGCTTGAATACCTAAGTGAAACAAACACTCAGCCAGGTAGTGTTTCACAAATAAATAGAGAACGCAGACGTTTGCTCTTTTTTCCCACAGAAGTTGAATCATGGTGCTCTTAACAGGGTTATAGTTCAAGAAAAAAAAAAAAAAAGAAAAAAAAAATGCATGGTGCATTTGACTAGAGAAAATTTTCATAAGAACTCAGCTTTGCTCAGACTGAAGGCTGAGTGCCTTCTGAAAACTTGCCTGTAGATAAGGAGTCCTGAAAATTTGGTCTCTAAGCTTGGTCAGAAGTTAGCGTTAACACTAGAAATATAATCCATCCTCCCAAGTCCTGCTTCAGTGATGCAGCCTCAAGAATTGCCACAGCCTTTAAATCCAGGAGAACATCAACCCTTGTTGATCATATTTATTTAGGTAAGACCTTGACATGGACTGAATTTCTACATCTACTCTTGATCATCTGGGCATCTCACATCCTAGGAACAAGCAGATAATGAAATGTATTGATTTATTTATTTGAAACCTGAAGTGCTACTAATCAATGATAAACATATTTGAATTTGAACAGTAAATTAACTTGCTATGAACTCACATGATTCTTCAAGTCCTGTAATACAGAGAACACAGATCACTGGCTTTTACTTACACAGACCTTCACTGGATTGAATTATTAAGTTCTGTTGACGTTCCATATAGACGTTTGTGTTACATTGTGCTACATATTTTCTCATTACATTTTCCTATGATTTATTTATGACAGTCCTATGCATATAAAATCTATGCTCTGAAGTTCACATTGCAATGACCGAACTGGCACTCCTGGAAAAGTTCACAGCAATGATTCACAAGTGATTCACTCTCGACAATGCCCTTTTCTCTTCTGAAGTGAGTCCTTGGCATCTTGCGTTTACTTAGAGAGGCAATGACTATTTAAATCTTCACCTTGCGATTTTTTAGGAATGTCTTTCTACAAGAAGTGCGTAAATGGTTGCACGAGCCTTTTAAAAGCCTGAATGCTAAAATTTACTCCAGCCTACTATTTATCTCTAGTATTTGTAAACATATAATATATCAAGACAGATGTGAAGTACTTGTGCATGTATGTTTAAGCTACATCTTTTATGCTACACTCAACATTTGTCCATGCAACTCAAAATGTACTGGATGTTGGCTTGCCCCTTCTCTAATTAAGCAGAAGATATGACAGCCCAGCACAGACAGGGTATTATTTACTAGCTTGCTGAACATTTGCACGTATTTTTTCTGTGTGTCAGAGCTCAGTGTGTAAGTGTAGACAGAGCAGACGACTGTCTGGGCAGCACACTGCTGGGGGTATGAAACAGCCAGGAATGTCTCCTCAGGCTGCACCTACAAGTCCATAAAGCTTAGCAGCATTTGTGGAGGAATTTTTATGTGTGTGGGGTCCTGGATGAAAAAGGGGGCAAAATGTTTCAGAAAACATGGAAAAACTAATCTATTGCTCCAGAACATTCAGATCTGATTTCCACCCCAGTTCTTCATTCTCCTTCCCTCACCTGAGACTCAGACCCTGATCCACATGGGAGAAAAGTTTTGCTTTTCTGGTGAGATGCTTTTAACGACTGAATGTCACAGCCAGAGGGGGATTTCAATGGCAGACTCTTGAAGAATATTCTGTCTCTGATGATATTGATGTATTTTTGACAGCTTTCATCCTTTTTACTTCTCAGTGCATGAAACAGGTAACACAGATATGACTTGTCTATGTCATGCAATGTTTTGGGGGAGGGAGAACAGGGAGAAGTACAACTACCAGTACTGGACGTGGACAATAAAGCTTCCATGTTGTTCAACTGCAGCACCTGTGGGTAAGCTTCTAAAGCTATTCTTCTGCCCGTGTTTGCTGCTTGAGCTACTGCTGGCATAGTTTCAAAATTTTGTGAGCCTTTTTGAATGCTTTCCCCTTTATCCTCAAACACACACTATACCAGTGGTCTCCCAAGTAATTTTTTTCTTATTTGATTCTTTTGTGAGACCACTGGGAGGAGCCAATAGCCATGATAACCCCACTCCATATGTGATACATAGCCTACCATCTCAAATATTGTGTCTGAAAAACTAGAAGAAAGCTGTAAGTGGAAGAGTACTGTTTGGTTTTGTTTGATTGATTGTTTTGGTAAGGTTTCTTTCTGCTTCTCCCATTTTGTAAGGGTACCTGGAGATGAAGAGACAAGGTACACCTAAGAACTAGATGAATTATTCCTCTCTTTTGGTAAGTTTTTGCATTAGTATCCATAGATCCTGGAGCACAAAACTGCAATGAGCAGAAGTTTGTTAAACAGAATTCAGAAGGTTCACAAAAGAGAAGCAGCTCATAAAAAGTGCAAGTTAAGGGAAAAAGTTATTTTTGTTGGTTTTTTGTTAAAACTATTATCGAGGATGAGGAATACAGAGTTTGATCTTTAGACTTTAGATTTTCCTGTTGCCTAAGATCTCAAATATATGTAAGATTAGACACATAATTTCATTTTATGTCCTGCTCAGCAATGGATTGATTGATTGATTGCATTTGGTGTGAAAAAACAAAAACACAAACACCTTGAAAATTTCTACATAACATTCACAGAATTTTTTTGTTTATCCACATTTAAATAAGAAATTAGATAAAGACAAAGTCTCAATATTTAATTTAATCTAATTCTACAAACATATCTTATCTACAGGCTTTCACTATCTCTAGCATTACAAAAGTTAAAGCTAATAGATAAATTAAACTATCCTGTAATGGATAAATAAGCCACAGGTAATTCTTAACATAAGTCAGTTGACTTTGGTATGAGTTGCACTAGAGGTGAACTTGGCTGGACGTTTATAATGCAAACATAGTCTTGAAAAATTGAGTTTATAATGCAAACACTCTTGGGGGGTTGATTTGATACATATCCTCTCATAATATTTGATTAGGTTTTATTTCAAATGTGAATTTACTATGGTGTCATCTTTGCAATCTAGAACTGTTTCAAGGTTCAATAATTTTGTTTCATTGTGTAGTGATGCAGTCACCAGAAGATAAATAAATGCAAATAAGGGAAGAAATGAAGAGCCACGCATGTGATGTAGAAGATCAAACAAAGTGCCTGGGGGGGGTGAACAAAAAAGAAAGGGAAAAAAAGATATAATATAGAGGAAAATAGAATAGAGTAAAAAGATATATAAAGCCATTTTTCTGTCTCATTCACACCAGTAGATGATTTTCCTTTGCATTATAACTTCAAAGGCCTTAATGCATTCAATTTTTTACTTTTTTTTTTTTTTTAAATACAAACTCAATTACTTCCACCATTTCTTTTGGGACATCTGTACTTACTTCATTAGAGCTCACAGCTGAGACTTATTTTCGTGACATCTGGCCAGGTCTTTTTTTGTTTGTTTGTTTGTTTTTATTTGTTTTTCCCCATATCTCACAGTTGTCCAAGGTTAACTTATCTATAGTCTGGGATTCATCTCATCAAATTTCAGAGGTTTATTTCAGAATGGGCTATACTGATGTCTATGGAAATTATAAGGTAATTTCACAGTGTGATTTTTCTCTTCCTGAAATAAGCATCAGAAAGGTCAGATGGATTGCCTTGCCTTCTAAAGGTAACTACTTTCACTACCATTTACATAGGACAATATTCACTTGCTCAGTATTTAGTGCCATTTGAGATACCCTCATATCCCAGCTGTTATCCTGTGACTCATCCAGAGAAGCCTGAGTCTCCCACAAGTACTGAGCCGTATTGGACAATTGTGTGTTAATATTTCAGGTAGCTTTACATATCTAGAAAAGCGTTAGATAGTTTCTGCAACTAATCATATATTATTGTTAAAAGTCCCATTTGCATATTTCTCAGAAGCCATGATGAAAAATTTCTCCTTCTATTATGCTGATTTTGAAGGCCACTGGTCACAGAAAACTGGAGTATATTATTGTGGCTCAGATTTTAGAAAGGCTGAATCACTGTGCAAACCCATCTCATTTATGGGCCTTAATTAAGGACCTGAAGTGAGATGACCTAATCAAATGATGAGCTAAAATTGAACTAAAGTGAGAACAAAAGCTCAGGTCTGGAAGAAATTGGTGGGAAGGAGGAAAAAGTGAGAATCTAGTTTGTCACACAATTTTAAGACTCAATGATAAGCAGCCAAATGTTTTTCCAAATGCATGGTTACATAATAATGGTTTATATACGATAGGCGTGACAAATTTGTTGCACTGAAGACTTACCTCTAACTTTTTATTTTCTAAGAAATAGTAACTAACCCAGACTAATGTCTTCTCTCAAAAATATCTAAACCAATAGAAAAATTCTTTTAAACATACACATGCTACTCAGATTTGAAGGCTTTTTGCAGTATTAGCAGACATTTTGCACTGCTTTCTATCCACCTTCCCCAGGCGTCTCCATCAGCCACTTCTCAAGCTTGCTGGCACCAAGGCAGTCCAGACTCCATTGATGATTAAGAATTAGAATATGTTTAAAAGAAAGTTGTCACTAGTCACTAGTAACAAGTACAATTCTTAAAACATCAAAAAGAAAATCTGACAGTAGTAATCCTAGCAATACCGGCATCTTGGCACCAGCAGAGATCTGGGTTCATCTCATCCCCAGAAAGCTCCTGGAGTGAAATAGCCATTGCTCTCACCTTTGAAGTCAATAAAAAGCTACAACTCTTCTCAGGTGTTGCAGATTCTTAAGATTTCCAGCTTTTCAATAATGTGCATTTTTCACTAACCCAGTACTTAATCCTAAAATCTGATGCAAGAGGAGACATAAGTGGAGACTGGCAAGGAGAAGGAATGATGGTTAAGGCACCTAAGTATTGAAAAAGTCAAACCAACACAGGTTGGTTTTCTGCTTTGGCAGAAAATCATAAAACCTCAGTGTTTTGTTCCTGTGACATAATAGTAATGAAGGAAGAAAATGTCACCAGATTACACTATCACCAAAGATGTCACAAGTAGGGAAAAGAGACAACAGAGACATTAACACACATCCTCATTACACTGTTAAGTGATCCTTCTTAAAGAACACTATTTCTGTTTATAGATTGTTTTGTTCATTTCCAAGTTCTAATCAACAACACTGGAAATTATATATACAGCATCATGTTTTTAAGCAGAATTGTGTATTGTTTTTCCAGTAGAAAAGGTAGGTCTGTGCATGTGTGTGCATGTGTGTGTACTTACACACACACACACGTATGTGTATGTTTGGCTGGGGTATATCAAGAGAGAAAGTGTTTTCTCAATATTTCCGAACACTTCCAACATTTTCACACATATGGGACACACAAACACCATATAAAATTTCATAAAACAAGGCTATGAAAAGGGATAGCATATAGAATGAAGTATGATATGGTAGATAGTCCTTATTCAATGAGGAGTGAATTTAGGTCTAACTACCAGATGGCAGAGCTGAACACAAAAAATCCATATGTGTGATGGCAGCTAGGGACAGCCGTTGACATACTTGCTTTTCCAGCCAAATGCCTCAGCAGATGCAGAGTTTTACACTTTAACATTACAATATGGCACTAAAACCCAGGAGAAGAGTTATTTGCAGGAATCAAAGGCAATTTAAAGGGAACAGTACTGAATTTTGCCCTCTTCCCATCACAGGTGGAGATCTGAAGGAGTGAAAGAAAGGGATTATTAGTTTTTTTTTCTCAAGACCTAAGTCACTCTTAATGTTTTTCCCCTCATAATAGATGAAGAGATAAGCAAGGAAAGAGAGGGGTTGATGGTCAAATACAACAATTTTGTGGTTTTGTTTCATTGTACTGACATACTGTTTAAAAAATGTCCAAGTCCCCCATCTTATTTAAATGATATAGACACTTGGGAGTCTAAGACTCAGTAAATAAGTGGGATGAAATAATGGGATGAAGAACTTTAACTATCTTTCTGAAACTGATAATCTAGTGTCCCTTTGTCTTACATCATCAGAATCATTACCGTTAATATTATTATTATTATGCCATCTAAAGAAAATAAAATCACCTTGTGGAATTAGTTCAGGAGCCAGTAACACCTACTAATTTATGTATGAAATTATATCCCTTTGTGGAACAGATATCCATTAAATCCAAGAATCAAGGTCCACTTCCAAGCTCAGACACAGGTTTCCTGTGTGTCTTTGGAAAACTATTTAGACAGAAATCGTAGCATCATTTAAGGCCACAGTAAACCTTCCATTTCTTTTAATAGGACTAGGAGTTCCCCATTAATCTCTTTGTGCTTCTGTTCCTTCTTCCCAGACTTTTTTTACTTGTCTACTTAGATTATAAATTTTTAAGGGCTGCCTTTGGCTTTGTGTACCTACTGAAGCTAATGTAGCAGGGCTGAAATCCTGGTTGGATTTTTTAGGCACTATTTAAGCAATAATAAATAAATAAAGACTAATAAATTGCATTATCTCTGTAGTTGCAATTGCCATTTCTAACTATGGTTTCAAATGTGTTCATCTTGACTAAAATTATCATACATTTTACTATCAGTTCAAGAAATAACTAGTATAACTAATTAATCTCTTTACATTCTTATTTGGGCTGGCCAGTCAACTTCTTGCTCCCACTAAAAAAGTGTGTGTAAAATTAGAGAAAATTAATTTTTGAAAATTAACCTTTAGATTGTTGGTCTAGGGAATTTTTTTTATTTATTTATTTCAGCACAGCAAGAACATCCTGGTGAAAGGCAATCTGTAAATGTTGGATTCTTACTGGTGGATGAAAAAAAATGCAAATAAATCTACTGAGTTTTCCAGAGTAAAAGGTGGAGAGCCTGGGAACCATTTTTTTAGTATTTGACATGGGTCAAATACAAAGGATCTCTGTGTGACTGCAGTGCTTATTTCTCAATACACTTTCATATAAAACAAGGAAGCACTAGAAAATGTTTAAAAATATTAGAAAAAAGTTCCACATGTGAATTTTTCCTGTATACTAGATGGTACTGGAAAATAGAAATTTATCTTGGCTTTATCAATAGACAATTCATTAGGATGAATTTTCATTCACTGTACACTTGTATTCATGACTTATATTGGCAATGCTTTTAGCAAAATTATTTTAAAAGGAAACAGTTGAGAATAGGGAGAAATTTGGAATTTTTAAGGGAAAAATTTAAAGAAAACAATTTACAGATTGGAATATTTACATATGACCAGAGAAAATGGTTAACTGAGTGGTTCCCACTGTGCTCTGTCTGGATACAAAGGCTAAATCACATTTCAGATTAAAAAAAACGACAAACAAACAAACAAACAAAACAAAGGTACATATTTCTCTACATTGATCACAAGTAGGAGTCAAAATAGCTAGCTTGGCTGGTTGTCTAGACTCTAGATGATGAAATTTAACCTAAGGGTCTTTTGGATCAGGTTGTAAAATATTGCATTCTAGTGCCATAGCATACCTTCAATTTTTAAACACAGTTTTCCATTGATTTTGAAGAGGAGCTCCTAAAGAAATCAATGTCATGCTATTGCCCTTGTGCATACACGTGATCTTAACTAACAAAGTGAGGCTTATAAATCTGGAGACTGATAGAGAAGACTCACCATACTAACAAAGGTTCTTATCAGGACCATCCCTAAAATGTCCCCATGCTCCATTTGAGAGAGATGCGCTGGCTGACTAAAAGACTTTATCTAGCACCAGTCATTATTTTAGGAAATTTGTTCCTTTATGAGCTTTTGGATTAAATAAATAAAGAGGATACAATTTCATTTCCAATATTGTCATAAACTTTTCCATGAAAAGGACAAGGAAACAGTTTCTGATTTAAATATATCTAATATCCTGTAGCATCCTCCTCTGTGCCACTTACCTGTGGAAATACAGCAAATGCAATCCGTACTGTTACCCTAGCATGCTAACTCAGGAAAGCACATATGTGTGAGTTGAACTTTAAATCCTATTGGTTTTATGATCTCCTGGATTATGATTGTTGTAAAATCTAAATTTTATATTATTATTTTCCCTTCTGCACTATTTATCAGATATAAGATAAGTACAGTACTAAAATCTGCGAAAAAAAATCATTAAAAATCAGAGTCAGAAGACATGCTATGAAAAAAAAAATATTTCCTGAAACGTGGTCACTTTCTACAGCTGTTTCTGCAGGAAGTTTAGTTGTGTTTGATATTGCACTAAGTTTCTGGAAGGAATTTGGACTAAAATTAGAGATATATTTGAATGGGCTTTGATAGAATACCTGGAAAGTTTTAAAGGTGGAAGCAGAGATTGAAATACTGTCAGAATATCTAAGAGAGAGAACAGCAGACTTATCATGTGGGAAGCTATTCTGTTGTTATTGTGAGGTCAGTTCAATAACAAGAAAGGATGAAAAAGAGTTTCTCAGAAATTGTTTAAGTCTAAGAGAGACAACATAGTAGAGTTATTGCATCATGAAAACAAAATTACTTTGATTTCAAGGCATTTAAAGGAGACACAGAATTTGTCCTGTTAAGCTCAGAAGAGCTAAGTAGGCTGCAAGCCACAGAAGCAATGGGGTCTATAAATATATTTCCCAATACAGTAAAGCCTGTATATAAAACAGTTCATTTGTAATACTGTATGAAATAGTGTAGCTTTTTGTTGCACTCAGTGAGAGGTAGAGTAATATAGAATTGTTGGCCAAACAAATTGGTTTCTGTGTTGAGGTTCTTCTGCACAGTTTGACTATTGGGATATACTAATGAAGTTAAATTATACTTTTCTTCCTTTTTTATCTGTTGACAATTTAATAAATTGGACACAAACTGACTAAATATGCTTTCTTTTTTTTCTTTCATTTTTATTAAGGCAAACCACTCAAGAATGATGTCTGACCCTAGGTAAATTCCTCAGAAAGAGGAATATTTTTAATCTAATTGGTGTTTGGGAAAAACAAACAAATAAAAAAAACCTAAAAACTTTTTATTTATTCTACCAAGCAAATTATTCACATTTATAGATTGAAGTAAAAAGTGAAATAAAGGACTTCTGCAAGCAAATAGCTTTTCTTCAGTCTGTTGAAAGGACCCACATTTCTCCTTGAAAATGTCTGTGCCCATCCTCTTTTTCTTATATCAGTAAATCATCAATCCAAGTTAGTAACAGCCGTTCTATGAACTTCACGGAAATACCGTTTATACTAGAGAATCAGTTTTGATGAGAATGCAGAAATGTAATTCAGAAAATAATACACACCCCTTTATGATCACTACGTGTGATCACTTTGTCAGTATCACTGCAACAAAAGCTTCACAAAGATTTTCTCCTAGATTATTTCAAACAAACTTCACCACAGGACCTGAGGGCATCATAAGACCCGAGGCTTTTATGGGAGCATACAGAAGTCTAGAAATAAAAGAAAACAACAGAAAACAAAACAAAACACCCAACAATCAAACCTATTTTCTTTATCTGAAATTTATTTAAGCAGTTTCCAAGGCCGAGTGCACGTGGATTGGGGCAATCCCAAGCACAAATGTAAGCTGGGTGGAGAATGGATGGAGAGCAGACCTAAGGGAAGGACCTGGGGGTGTTGGTTCATGAAAAGCTCAACATAAGCCAGCAACATGTGCTCACAGCCTGGAAAGCCAATTGCATTCTGGGCTGCATCAGAAGAAGCATGGCCAACAGGGTGAGGGATGTGATTCTACCCCTCTGCTCCACTCTGGTGAGACTCCACCTGCACTACTGCATCCAGTTCTGGGACCTCTAATATTAGAAGGACATAAACCCCATAAACCTGTTGAAGTGGGTCCAGAGGAAGACCACAAAGATGGTCAGAGGGCTAGAGCACCTCTCCTGTGAAAACAGGCTGTGAGAGCCTGGATAAAAGAAGGCTCTGGGAAGACCTCATAATGGCCTTCCAAAACCTGAAGGGGGCCTACAGGAAAGGTGGAGAGGGACTCTTGATCAGGGAGTATAGTAATAGGATAAGGGGTGATGGTTTTAAACTGAAAGAGGGTAGATTTAGATTAGATATGAGAAAGAAATTCTTTCCTGTGAGGGTGGTGAGACACTGGAAAAGGTTGCGCAGAGAAGCTGTAGGTGCCTCATTCCTGGAAGTGTTTGAGGGTGGTTGGGTTCACGGTGGAAGTTGGTTGGGGTTTCAAGTAGTCCAGTCTGGTGGGAGGTGTCCCTGCCCATGAACACGATGATCTTCAATGTCCCTTTGAATTCTAACTATTCTATGTTTCTATGATTCCATGATGAATTAGATTTGCAGTCTTGTCTTCTTCCTGGACTTGCTGTGTTAGTCACTGATAAATATTCTCATAAACACTTCATTATAGTAAGAAAAGGAAGAAGAAAACGAAGAAGAAAAGGGAAGGAAATACAAAGGGAGAAGAGAAAAAGAGAGGCAGAGAGAAGGAAGAGCTAAGATATATTCATTATTCCCAGTTATTTCATTTATTTTTTCTTATATGTGAAAAATACTTTACAAGTCTTTCATTGACTATGAAATTGACTAATGAATTTGGAACTTGGGATTTCTAAAATCTACTTTAGAGGAGGGATAGAGTATGGAAAAGATGTAAATCAGGAAGGATTTGGTAGGGTTGTCAAAGGCTGTGGATATACTCACTGAATAGCCAAGTACAAGGACAAATCACCTGATTGATCTTATAAATATCACCTGATCGATCTTAAATAATCATTTGTATTCTGCCCAGCCCTGCATTGCATGTCTTCCTGGCCGCATCCTGACAGCTGCATGTCTCTTGGTTGATTATAAATCCTCAGCAGTGATAAAAGGGATTTTTGATAAGATAATAACTGACCTATCTCTGAACCTTCAATCATGTCCTCTGACAATGGGCTACAAGGAGAGTAAGATACTCCAAAATATTATGAGTTTCCAAAGTGACTTCATTAAACTGTCTCAGATTTCTGGCCTAAGGTCTTTGTAACAAGATGTAAAGTGAATGGGCATAGAAAATTGTCTTTTTATAAGTTCTGCTGGATGTCTACATTTACTGTATTAAGATTTAACTTAAGTGTAAATTTGGTTCTTTAAGCATTATAGCGATTGGGTAAGAGTGATATGATTGTCCAGATTATATTCCAAGTTAAAGTTATCACTGCTTTTTCCATCTGCTTACTCCATGTAAAGACCAAGAAGGATTTTGATGCCAATGGGCAACTAAATTAGCAGTAGGGAAAATGGTAGGAATTCAGGTTCTCTAAGAATGTTCTCTTTGTCTAGGCTTCCCATACTTCAGTCTCAGCTCTGTTTGTTTAGTATGTCTCAAGAACAAAGGAAAAAAATTTGGAAAATACAATGTCAGACTACGAGAAGAAAATTCAGTTACTTGAGCCCTTAATGATGCCTACAAGTAAAAGAAAGCAGATCAATAGAGTTTACTGTAATGTGGCCCACTTAGTGTTTCTCCATCTCTGTGAAGATTTCTATTTCCTGAAGATACATGTAAGAAGTCACTGTAATGTGGAGAACCAAAAAGAAGCAAGAACAAGGTCCATAGGACTTATCTGAGGCATGTTTTTTATGTGAATTTTAATTTTTTATTCACCTTTTAATGAGACTATGATGTAAAAGTTATACAAACAAACTTTCATATGAAACTTCTACTATATTTTCATAGTTCCTTTGATATTCCTGGCTGTCAAGGACAAAAAGTTTAGTCTGAAACTTTACACCATATGAGAAACCATAGGAGAAAGTTTCTCCTACAGACTTTTGTGCCAACCTAAACAAATTAGGGAGAAGAATAATGACCAAGGAGTGAGGTGCTAGTGTCAAACTTGGGGAACGTATTCTAGTCCTTGCTTCCTCCTAGACCTCCTGGTGAAGATCATTCAACCATTAATTGCCTGAGGTCCTTGTTTGCATTATGCAGACATTCAAAGTTGTTTTTCTTGAGAAATGTATGTGGAAGGTATATATAAAAGGTACTGCTGATTGTGAGGTAAATTGATTTTTTATGGAGTACATTACTCAGAAGTGGTAACCTAATCCCAGACTCATTAGCCCGTCCCTGCAATCAGTTTAATTAGACTTGAAAAAAAAGGTGACTTCTCAGTTTCGATAGACTGCGTGCTTTCTGAATGCAAGCTAATATGTTCACTAAATAGACTAGATTATATGTAGCTACTTAGCTGAGTATGCAACTGAACTTCTGATACCATATTAATGCATCAGATAAGTCATAAGAATGGGATCATATAGGGAGCTCAGAGTAGCCAAGAATTACTATTTGCTTTAGGAAAATACGCAGTATTTCCTGTCTTTAAACATAAAAAAAAAAAAAAATCATCTTAAAAAAGTCATCAAAAATATCTTTAAAGAATGAAAAAATCAGCTTAGCATTCTTGTAACTATTCCAATTGTTAATAATTCATTTTAATTAACATGAAGTAATATTAATATTACTCTAATACTTCATAATATCTGATTAATATTAACTTATATTAATTACATTTAATTAAGGGTAATTACTCGTTAATGTACTGGTTAAACCTTCTAGAATAGTTTTGGGGTTTATAGCCACCTTTCTTTTTCCCACACATTTCTTTTCAAACCCGAATAGACCTTTATCAGTTGTGTTGTTCTGGATGACCACTTTTTTCATCTATGCTTCTCACAACAAAGAGTGAATCCCCTGCGAAAGCAAATGCAGAATGTTTTGTAATCAGTTTTCAATGAAAATTACAAAATTCCTTTACCTTTCCTTTTCATTCCCAGTGGAACCTTGTGCCTTTTTAAACTGTTTGCATAAGTTTAATTTGAAAATAAATAAGTAAATGAATAAAAACCCACAATTATAGTTGTTAGTATTACTAGTAGGATGTATTACCATTAAAAATTAAAATCCCCATAGCTTTAGGCATACTTTAAGTAATTTATCTGCTACATAATCTAATAGTTTAGAACTGGTTGGTAATTTTTGAATGTAGCATCACACCAACTTTAAGATTTCACTGAAAAATTGAGAATGTGTGACATCTAATTGTACTAAATCTCTCGTTTCTATTTGTATTAAGCCTCTAACTTTAGTGTTCTGAAACTACACAAACTATAAAGCCTTATATCAACATTTTTTTCTTGATTTTTCAATTATGTTTGTGTTTGTTACTTTTCTCAAATGTCCATAGCCCAGGAATAATGGGAAAGAAGACGATTTTGTACTAGACAATGTACAATGACACTACAATGTACTAGACAATGTTTCCCCAACATGTGGGGAAATAAAAAAAAAAAAAAACAAAAACAAAACCCTAAAAAAAACCAAGCCAAAGACAAAACCAGAACAGTAAATGCATGTCATAATGAATGAGGGGAACTGTACAATGTTCCATCCTCTACTCATTCAAAGTTTATTTACAGTTTCTAATGGGGGAAAAAAAAATGATCTTCTGCTCTGAACAACACAGACAAAACTGCTTTTATACTGAAATGCCCTAAGGTTGTCAAAAAGGACCTTGACTGGCATCTGGAAGAAGCCATTACCCTGGCAATGGTTTGGCATATCCCAGGATGGTATGTATTATCATATCCCTGGATAGTAGAACTTATCATATGCCTTAGTAGCACAACTTGCAGATTTTGGATTGTGTTCATGAGAACAGATTTTCCAACAAGTAACTTGCCAAAGGCTTGATATGAAAAGTACTTATGCCTAATGTCTGTCATTCCATCTATGCCAGTTCATTCTTCCTGGTCTGGACTGGATCCACCCTGGCACCTGAAAGGCAGTAAACAAAGTCACCAGCTACTGAAGACATTGATATGACCTGTGTTGTTTTACAGGCAGTTCAGTGTCATAAGGATGGTGACTTTAAGTACCACGTCATGGTTGACCAGTGGTCTGAGGTTGTCTTACTTTTTAATAGACCTGTTCATCTCAACAAGACTTCAAAATACCTTGGAATTTGAATAGATCATGAAATAGTCATCTCTGAGAAGGAACACAGCTGCTGGCAAGATTTCATTTGGTCAATTGATATAAATGAATCCTGAACTTTAAAGCATACATTCATATGCTCTAAACCACTTACAAGTCATAAACATAACTGGGAAGTAAATACCTATTTGACATTTCAAAACATATTAGAATAATGAATTCGCAAAATGAAAACCTTCTGCCTAGACCGTGAGAAATTTTATCTTTGTGGGAGAGGAATGGATTAATAGAGACATGGACAAACAGATTGATCTATTTCAGAGATTTTCAAGTTATTTTTCTGGTCTATTGGAGACTTTTAATTTTTTCAATGTTCCTCAGGATGGAATGCCTTGGGGTCTGTCTACCTGTTTGCACACATTATATAATGTCTTAGTCTTCTGCTAATACTTCTCGGTAATCTAAATATAGTCAATAAATTACATAAAGACAAGAAAAAATTACCATGTTGCATTACGTTGATTCATAGAAAGTTCAGTGGCAATCCTCATGAAATAAAGTGCTGCTCTACCTGAGGAGAGCATCACACTTATGTCCCAAGTAAGAGGCATTCTTTTTTTTTTCTGGTCCATTATTACAGATCCAGTAAAAGTAAATGAGAGGTGCATCTTAATTCTACAAATTTAGATTAGTATAATTTACAGAATATGAGCCAAACCCCAACAGATTCAGAATTCCAGAATGATCGTGTATACTTTGAAAAGGAAATATAATTAAAGTGGAGCAAAATCATATTGTTTTATCAGTGACTTCAGTACAGCCAAGATTTTACCAATAGTACGTACTAAAAGCACAAATTAGATCATTGTTCAAACAGAAATCCCATGTATGCTTGTTGATTCCTTAGAGATTGGTATTCCTAATCTCTTGACTATGTTTCAATAAGGTTAGGGGTTTAGATCAGTATTTTTCCAGCTGCAGAAAGAAACCTTTATAAACAGAATGTTATTGCCTGTAAGAGACTGCATGTTTTTCACCAACATGATTTCCCCTTCCTTTCCCATCTGCCTTTCATGTCAGTGGTTTCCAGAAGAAATAGCAAAATCTGAGACTTATTTTCCTTTCCCAGACAGTATCTTATCCTTTTACAGAGGTTCTATGAAATATGTGGATAATGCATTTTTTGTTCTCCACATTCTTTTGTTATTTCATCAGAAAGTTCTGCTACTATTATCTTGATAGGATTTTCCAAGAAATATTTAGACTGTTTAATTTTGTTTACAAATGTTAAATTTGGAATAGGTCTATATTCTGCTAGGATATATGATCTTTTAATTGGTGTAGTTTAGTGAATGATCATGTGAAGTCTGTTCATTCTAGCATCTTTGTTCACCCAAATCACAGAATCACAGAATCACCTAGGTTGGAAGGGACCTTTCAAAATCATCTAATCCAACCAATGAAAAAAAAAAAAAAAAAAGCAACAATTCCCCTCCAAACAATAAACAAAAAAAGACAAAAAAAACCCCAACAACAAACCAAATCCCCACACACACACACCTCCCACACCCAAAACACGACCAAACCAACACTAATTCATATCCCCGAGCACCATGTCAACTCGTCTCTTGAACACCTCCAGGGATGGTGCAACAACCACCTCCCTGGGCCGCCCATTCCAATTTCTGACAACCCTTTCAATAAAGAAATATTTCCTAATATCTAACCTGAACCTCCTCTGGCACAACTTGAGCCATTACCCCTTGTCTTATCATCTGTGACCTGGGAGAAGAGACTGACCCCCGCCTTTCTACAGCCTCCTTTCAGGTAGTTGTAGAGATCGAGAAGGTCTCCCCTCAGTCTCCTCTTCCCCAGACTGAACAACCCCAGTTCCACGAGCCTCTCCTTATAAGACTTACTCTCCAAACCCCTCACCAGCTTTGTTGCCCTTCTCTGGACCTGCTCCAGCACCTCAATGTCTTTCTTGTGGTAGGGGGGCCAAAACTGAACACAGTACTCAAGGTGGGGTCTCACTGGTACTGAGTACAGGGGGATGATCACCTCCCGGGTCCTCCTCACCACACTGTTCTTGATACAGGCCAGGATGCTGTTGGCCTTCTTGGCCACCTGGGCACACTGATGTCTCATGTTCAGCTGACAGTAGACTAGCACCCCCATGTCCTTTTCTGACTGGCAGCTCTCCAGCCATTCTTCCCCAAGCCTGTAGCACTTTGTTGTGACCCAAGTGCAGGACCCGGCACTTGGCCTT
>BJBW01000084.1:0-106573 GCA_004320125.1 Scolopax mira | reverse complement strand
CCCACCCAACTTGGTGTCGTCTGCAAATTTGCTGAGGGTACACTCGATCCCCTCATCCAGATCATTGATAAAGATGTTGAAGAGAATGGGTCCCAGTACCAAGCCCTGCGGGACACCACTTGTGATCAGCCGCCAACGGGATTTCACTCCATTAGCCACTACACTCTGGGCCTGTCCCTCCTGCCAGTTTTTAACCCAGAGGAGAATATTCCCATCTAAGCCATGGGCAGCCAGTTTCTCCAGGAGAATACTGTGGGAGATGGTATCAAAGTCTAGGTAAATAACACCCACTGCCTTTCCTTCATCCAGTAAGCAGGTCACTTTGTCATAGAAGGAGATCAGGTTTGTCAAGCAGGACCTGCCCCTCATGAACCCATGCTGGATGGGCCTGATCACCTGGGCGTCCTTCATGTGCTGCATAATGGCACTCTGTTCAGGATAATCTGTTCCATGACCTTCCCAGGCACCGAGGTCAGACTGACAGGCCTGGAGTTCCCACAATCATCCTTCCAACCCTTCTTGTGGATGGGTGTCACGTTTCCTGGACGCCAGTCAGCTGGGACCTCCCCAGTTTGCCAGGACTGTTGGTAGATGATGGAAAATGGCTCTGTGAGCACTTCTGACAGCTCGCTGAGAACCCTCAGGTGAATCCCATCTGGGCCCATAGACTTGTTTGTGTTGAGGTTTTGGAGCAAGTCCCTCACCATCTCCCTTAGAATTATGGGGGCTTCATTCTGCTCCCCTCCCCTAACTGCTGGCTCAGGGCTCTAGGTACTCTGGGGACACCCCACTCCACTGCTAAAGACTGAGGCAAAAAAGACATTCAGCACCTTAGCTTTCTCCTCTTCCTTTGTCACTACTTTACCTCCCATATCCAGGAGAGAGTGGAGCTTCTCCCAAGTCCTCCTCTTGCTATTAATATATTTATAGAAATTCTTGTTATTGTTTTTAACATCCAGGGCCAGGTTAAGTTCTAGCTGAGCTTTGGCCTTTCTAATCTTTGCCCTGCATGACTTTACTACACCTTTATAATCTTCCTGAGTAGCCTCTCCTTTTTTTCCAAAGGCCATAAACTCTCCTTTTTTCCCTGGGCAGTGATCCCATCTCTTTGTTCAGCCAGGCCAGTCTCTTCCCCCGACAGCTTGCTTTCCTGTGCACAGGGATGGCCTGTGCCTGGACTTTTAAGACTTTCTCCTTGAAAAATGTTCAGCCTTCCTGGACTCCTTTGCCCTTCAGGGCTGCCTCCCAAGGGACTGTGTCAAACAGACTCTTGAAAATACCAAAGTCTGCCCTCTGGAAGTCCATGATGGCAGTCCTGTTGGCTTCTCTTTTCGCTTCCCTGAGAATCAAAAACTCTATCATTTTGGGATCACTGTACCCCAGACAGACTCCAACCATTACATCTCCCACAAGTTCCTCTCTGTTTACAAACAGCAGATCTAGTAGTGTTCCTTCCCTGGTTGGCTCACTCACCAGCTGTGTCAAGAAGTTATCCCCTACACACTCCAGAAACTTTCTAGACTGTTCCCTCTCAGCTGTATGGTGTTCACAGCTGATATCTGGTAGGCTGAAGTCCCCCACCAGGATAAGGGCAAGAGATCTCGAGACCCCTGCTAGCTGCTTATAGAACATTTCATCAACCTCTGCATCCTGGTTTGGGGGTCTGTAATAGACTCCCACCACAATATCAGCTTTGCTGGCCCTCCCCTTGATTCATACCTATAAGCCTCAACTCTACTATTACCCTCATTTATCTCTACACATTCATATTCCTCCCTAACATACAGGGCCATCCCTCCTCCTCTCCTTCCTTGCCCGTCCCTTCTGAAGATCTTGTAGCCATCCATTGCAGCACTCCAGTCATTTGATTCATCCCATCCCATTTCCATGACGACAACTACGTCATAGCTTTCATGTTGTACAATGGCTTCCAGCTCCTCCTGAATGTTGACCATACTACGTGCATTTGTGTAGATGCACTTTTCCTGCCACTTTTATGGCAGGGCGAGGCTCAACACATCCCTGACCATGCTCAAACCCTTCTGTGGTTGCCAGCCTATCACTATCCCTGATGTCATTACCACATGGGTTATGATTTTCCACCTCTGAGGCAACAGGCCACAAGACCTTGCCAACATTATTACCCACCAGCACTGGTAGTCTGCTCTCAGGCTCCTCTTTAGTAATCCCACCTTCATCCTCATCCCCCTTCAATCCTAGTTTAAAGCCCTGCTAATATTTCTGTTAATGGTAAACTTTATTTTTGAGTGACTTTACCGAATACCTGTTATTAAAATGCTGGTGGTGTTGAAGTCAATAATAAAATTTGTACTGACTTAATTGAATGTATGAGCCTGTCCCAAGACCAACCCCAAGCAGTTGATAAAAACTCCATGGGACCAGATTCTTGATGAGTGTACAATGGAGTAGCACCACCAAAGTAAATAGACATCTATGGATTTACATCTTCTGGAATTTAAAGAAAAATGCTACAAAGAAAATGTATACAAATTCTGAACAGCTTAGGAGGGAAAATTTCCAACAACATCACCTGAGGTTGCCACAGTACACGGGTGGGGTCTTAATGACTTAGCTTCCTTGAGCCTTGAAATCTGACCTGCTCTGCAAAGTCACATTTTTGCTATTCAATACAGAGTGCTGGTTCTGACACTGGCCTTGCTTGGCAGTAGCACAGCCCACACAGAGACACAAGAACTTCAGTGAATCCAGGCCATATCAGAGATGGAAACTGTGCTGTAAATAATAGTCAGAGTTATTTGACACTTTCCATAAATTTAGATCCTCTTCCTCTTTACTATTATTTTTGAGACTTCCATCATTTAGGTGGAAACTTTTCATGCCAGATGGATATCTCAGGGTATTGTTATTTTTTAAAGGGGGAAAGTAATTTTTAAAACTTGCTGGCTTTTTTATCTCTACTATATTCCTATTATTTTTTTATGTATTTTCACAAAGTAGCATTTTCCATAAAACTAATGAAGTTATTTTTTGGAACAACTGAGATGCTATTCGCATTTCCCTCTCCCATTTGATACCAAATAATATAAATTGAAATATTATGTGGCAGTAGTTCCCTGGTGAAAGAGACTCAAAAAATGTGATTATTTTATATAAATCCATCTGAAAGTTTTATAGACAGCCTAGATCACTAATTGTCATTAAATTCTAAATCAACTTTTCTGAGGCTTTAGCTAAAAAAGGATGTGTGATATTATGCCCTAGTAAAAGTTTTAAATAGTTCCTTAAAATATTATTGAACTAATGAAGCTTTTGATCCCACTTCCAAATGGAAGATACAATGAAGATACATCATGTAGCATATTTACTGACATCATTCTCATCTTCTTAAAAACACCTGACTCATCTTGGCAGGAGTGATGAAACTCCTCATTAAGATGTTAAAAAAAAAAAAAAAGAGAGAGAGAGAGAGAGAACTCTAATTAAGCAGCTTGATAAAAATTCTGACCCATAATAGATTAAATAAGCTTTCTGTTCAGCAATAATTTCTGGTACTAAGTGAGTCCACCGGGAGCAGATATATCCGATACTGCAGGTTGATAAATGCATTTACTGTTTGGAAAAGCTTCAGGAGAAAGCGTGTTTCTTTTCCTTTCAATTTATTATAACAAATTTCAGAATCCACTGCAATTTTTGGCATGTGGAATGAAACTACTGAAATCTCTGGTTCTGTTAATTCTTTACTGAGGTGATTGATACCTGGTTTTGAAAAGAGAAATTTCTCAATTAATCATTTTTTTTAAATTGTTGTTAATAGTTTGGTTTTTTTGGTTTGGTTTTGTTTTTTTTTTTTTCCTAAGGGAAAATGCCACTTACTGCTTACACAATAAATACAAAACATCTGAGGATTTCAGTGCTGGAGCTCGAGTCTCAGTCACGTGAATCATATATATGAGAGTAATGCCATTAGTGGCAGCAACTTTAACCATTCACTTGTCAGTAAGAAAGACAGTTCCACGTTTCTCAGAAAGTCATCCTAAAAAGTCTTTGAAGATGCTTTGAGACAAACTCCATCCAAGGATATACTTCTGCACATACGCATTTAAGGCGTCCAAAAGGAAACATGACTGTATGTTACCAGCTCGTGTTTCCAAAAGCAGGACGAAGGAAGCCTGTCTCCCAAAAGCTGGGATAACTTATTGTTCTGATTATTATTTTTGGCCTGATTTCTTTGGCTGTATGGTGACATTTGTTAACAGCCGTCTTATATACTTAGCGGGAAGTTAGTTGGTGAGACATCCATTCTCACAAAGCAGAGTTGCTTCTTTTGTTCATCCCAATTGAGGTGTAACGACCTTCAAGCTGGTGGGATGGAAAATGCACAAGGTTATATCCCTGCTCTGAGTTCTTTCTGTGATTAAATTGTTTACCTTTCTGCTTCTCGTTGATGCTTTACTGCTGAGGATATAATTTGCTCAGCATGATGTCTTCCAGAAAATATGAACAACAACAAAAAATATATTTGGATTCCAAAGAAAGCAGGAGTTCCTGAACTTTCTCCAGAAGAAAAAAAAAATATGATAGAAAGATATTTTAACATTTTTCACATTTGCAATTATTCTTTAATCCTCTTCACTGCTCCCTTATGTCCACCTGCATCATGACAACATGCTGAAGTTGAATCTCAGTCAAGAACTACACAATGAGGTGAAAAAAGGCAGCTAGAAAGAGTTATTTTATGTCAGAAAACAGTGGAATAGATTCAGCTATATGTTTCCCCTCCAAAACAGTAAATTAATTCACTAATAAATGCAAAAAGAGAGATGTTGATGTGTGGTGTTGTGGGGCTTTGACAGAGAACTGAGATGTCTTTTATATTCTAGCCTGATGTTCATACTTTGAATTAAAAATGAAAAAAAATCTCAAACTGGGGAGATGATATTTCAATCAGGTTGCTTCGCTTAAATTCAATTTTTGAGCAGTATCTCAGTTGTCTTAAAGCCTCGCATTGCCTTTCTTTGTGGATCATTGGTTGATTTGCACAAAACAGTTCATTATTATAAATCAAGAATACAAACTCTATGTTTATTTTCTGTGGGCTGTTGTTTACAGGAGTCACACACTTTTTTTCAGGACAAAAATAATCTCTAAAATGTGAATCCTTGCAAACGCTGGTTTATATCTCTGAATAAGGAGTAAAGGATCTTAGCAAATTTACTCTTTTTAAACAAGTTATGAGGAAAAATCTGCTCTCTCCCCCCTTTCTTTTTTTCTTTTGACATTCAGACAACAATAGAGATTAAGTTTATTGTGTGAGTTTTATGTAAGCTTTTTAAAAAATATGCAGGAAACTGATTTTTCCTGTAATTTGGGCAATGTTTTATTTACTCAGTACAAATATTCCCCTGAAATATAGAAAAGCAGAAAGCAAGAGCAATTTGCCAGTGTATAAGAGCTGAAAGTGAAATCAACCATTAACAACAATGAATCCAACCATGAAGAAAAAGTGATGGGGTGGTAGATATTTAGGGTAGGACTCATCTCACTTAATTTTATCTGTCTAAAAGTTAGGCATCAAATTTAAGCTGTGATTCCAGACTTTCCCCATACTCAATGGAGAGTAAGTGATTGATATAACCCCCATCTCAGATATCTTTTTGTTGATGAATTTGTTGTTCATGAATTTTGTTGTTCATCTGTAATATATCCTTTCTCTGATGACTATAGAAGGTGTCTTAGTGCTCAACGTCAATTGCGTGCCTCACATTTAGATAGACAAAATTTATAGGAATACATATCATACTTAGTGTTTGGTTTTTATTTGATACAGTGTTTAACTTGGTTCCCTTTTCTTTTGTTTAAAAGCATATTTAATCTACTGGTTCAGATGCCACTTTAACTGAAGCCTTTGCTGTGGGTTTTTGAGTTTCTCCAACACTTCTGTATGTGCTGTTTAATCAGAGCCATCCTACTAACAATGTCTCCTTCAAGTGCCAAAGATGCACTGATTCTATTTCATAACATCAGGTTTGACTTTCTGTCAGATCCCAAATTCCTTCTTTGTTAGGAATTTGATGATGCACGTGCACAGCTCTGCCTGGTATCAAAAGGGATCTCAGAAAGGAATAAATCCTTCTACTTCTAATTTTGATTTTTATGACATCAAATATAGGACTGTCTACTACAAAATACAAAATTCTGAGGATGAAATTGAGATAACAAGAATTTTCATGTGGAAGAGTGGTCCTTTGATATTAATGAATGCTATCTATATCTCATTAATTATTCAAACCCCTTGCCAAAATCTGGCACCCTTTCTCCTTGCCCTGATTTGTTACATGTTTCCTGCAAATAATTGCTGCTAGCTATTGGTAGATGATAAAACCTAGCTAGGTGGTATAGCCTAGAATATTTTCATACAATTTTTAAACAGAAAAAATGCGCAATCAATAGCAATCATTATATCATGATTTTTGTATCTTAAATATTAAAAATAACAACAACTGAGGAAATTAGGTATTGCAAATTTGTTGCAATTTGCAATTTATGGCAAAACCTTAAAGGGTACTGGAGGAATGTTTATCCATTTGTGTTTCATAATGTCAGTCCTGGAACTTACTGATTCTGATAATTTCTTATCTTCCTTTTGAGCACTTATACTGATAAAAGAACAGGATGGATGAGGATTGATATCCTTTAGTACAACTTTAACTTTCAAAAATATTTTTGGAATACTTCTCATATTATAACAGAGGATACTTAGAGATAACTAAGTCAGTATTTCATCAGTAGCAGTATGTTGTAAGATGAGATACACATGTAAGACCAGCGAAAAGTTATGTTAGTGTTTACCTACTCTATAACTGGGGTAAAAAATTCATTGTATAAATTTGTAGAATTGGTGGTATCAGGAAAAAGGGGAGAAACACAAACACATTAGCTATTAATAACTCCATACCAGTCCTGCCTTATTTTGCCTTTTGTGGCATGAACTTCATTCCTCAACCCCTGGGTTTTGGGTGTCACCAAAAACATTGTCTTGCTTAGGATCAGACAACTATGCCAAATCACTCCAGGCAACATTCTTTAAAAGATTCTATTTCTTGATGAATATTTTAAGTATTTCTAATTTTCCATCTGCATCCATTTGGAAGGTTTCTAAAACATGTGTCTTTACCTACAAGTTCACTCTTGCCACTTGCTCCCTGAAAATTGACAGCTCCTCACAATTACTGGTAAAACAAAGTAAACACAACAAAAATAACTGAACAGGCACTTTCACTTTAGAATTCTTTCCTACTCCAAGTCTGTCAATCAATCTAACACTGAGAATAGAAGAAATAGCCATAAACCAAGCTCTTGAAAAGCCTGAAAAATGAAGAAAGTTTGATCAACAGGAGAAAACTAATATATTTACCTATACATTAGAAAAAGTACAAACACACAAAAAAAGAGAAGCTGACACTGAGCACATTCCGCAGACCTCTCTTAATGTAGTGGAGGATATTACATTATTTTGGGACATACCACAGCCAAACAATGAAGTAGATGTTAAATAGCTGAACCATCAGAGCAGGTATCAAATGACAGACAAAGTAAGAAGCTCCAGGAGTCTAGGTATTGAGAACAGCAGCTTCCCTTGGGTTCCACATTTCCAGAGAGGATGAAGCTATTTTACTGTTGTTTCTGGCTTCAGAAGACCTCATTGCACATCTTTCTTGAAAGCCAGAACTTCAGAATGCACAGCTAAACCCCATAGCCACCTCTAACTTCCAATGTAGCCCAAGAAAATGATTCACAGTTGAGCACATTTCAAGCCATGTGTAACTTTATAGCATAGGGTTGACCATCCATAAAGTAAAGCAGTAGCAAGGCAAGTCTCCCTTGTCAGGTAAGTGGATTTATTTTCTAATTCCACCTAAAGTTTGCAGAACAGGGCCTCAGAACAAAGTAATATGGTGCTTTTCATGGTTTTTCCAGTAATCACCCATAGCCAGCATTCAAATATCATGGTGGGACACAAGAGATGGACCTCCTTAATAGCACCACTTAAACGTACAACTCCTGACATCCCCACTTAGACAATATAAGTGAGATTTCCATAAACAATAAGCATTGGTGCTCTTCTTGGCCCTTTTGTGGCAGCAGCATTGCACACTATAAGGTAAAAGTTTTGTTTGATTCTTGTGCAAGTGTATCTCTTGTGGGTTTTTTTTGGTTTGGTTTGTTTTTTTTTCTTTGTTTGTTTTTTATTTGTGGGGGGTTTTAGGCAACTTAGAGCAATATTCCATTATTTCCTTACCTGGGTGTGGACCTCTGGGCAGCAGTGCTGCTACTTGCTTCATATAGATATGGAGAAGAATTTGAGGTAGAGGGAACTGCTTTTCAGTGTTTCTGTTTCTTGCTCTTTTTCCTGTATGATATTTCTGTGGAGAGGAATATGATGTAGCCTTAATTTCCTCAGGCTTCCTACATCTTGCTGTGTCCAGAAAGTGAGTCTAGGGTAAAAAGGATAATCCTGAGAGGTAAAGAGTACCCCTTACCAGTGTAAGAAGTCTTCATGTCCTTGTGATGTGCTCCCAAGAAGTAACTTACAGGACTGGGTCTGGAAAACTCAGATGAACCAGAACAACCAGGAAATTTAAACAGGTCAACAAGCCAGAACCCAGGATTGCCACAAGCCACTGTGTCTCTTTCTTATCTGAGGAGGACAAACAGATTAGAGTTAAAAGGAGAGAAAGAAAATAGTGAGAAATAAGGTAGTCTGAAATTTGAAATAATGAAGGTGTCAACAGATTTCTGCAGCCTCAAGGAAAAGCTGTTCAGATTTAAGAGCTTACTTCAATCCAGGACAGAACTGAGCTCTTAACCTCTCAGGTGAACCTTTCCCCTAACCCTCCAGAGCCCCCAAACAAACATAGATGGACCTTTCAGTTCCCTCAAATCAGATCTGCTTTTGCTTTTGCAATATTTGTGAAGATGAATAGGGTTCCCTTGCAATGCTGCAGCAGTGGTGAGGTGGCACATTTGTCAAACAGCAGATCTTGATCTCCAAGCCTATCTGGATGGACGACAACAATTGTAGCTGTTGTTTAATGTATCTATTATGCTAGTCCCTAAATGGCTTAGCCAGCCTGGGACTCTACCAAGGTCAGTGCCATATACACTAAAGCACAAATAATAGTCCAACACATATAAAATCTGTAACACTAAGGTAAATCAGGAGGGTAAGAAATTGTGACTTATGAGGCACCATTAAACTGTGTGGTATCCAACTGAGTGACTCTTAGCATGAAACCTTGGCCCTGCTAAATACTACACCCATGAATTCTGGATAATATCTTTCCACTTAATGAGTCTGGCATCCAAACAAACTACATGGGGTCATCTAACATCACCAGCATTAATGATGAAATCTCCCATAGCAGCTGTAATTCTCCAGTCATCACACAAATGCACTGCAAACTTTGTGTTGTGAATACACTGTGTTTTACACAATAGGGTGCTGCTGCACACAAGGACAGCTGACAACAGTATTATTGGCAATAAGTTATTCTGTAGTGGCTGAAATAATTTCCTTATCTTATGTAAGAATCGTAACCACGTTATTCTTGCAAGGGTGGAAGCAGAAGATAACACAGACATTGTTTTAGGACATGCAATTTTAAATTATGGATGAAATATCCTGCTTGATTCAGCTGACATTCAGCCAAAATCCATGAGCTCACATTCTTCCATAATAACTATATTTACCAGTACTAGAATGGAATTCAAATCATTCAGTACATAGCCCTAATAATAAACCTATATGACTAGGGGCTGCTTCTTCAACATTATTTCCACCTAATTTATAATCAAGATGTTCAATTAATAATTTCAGCATTTTATGCAGTGTTAAGTCAGCTGAAAAGCATGTGATTTTTTTCCATTTTTCATTTTTTCACAGTGCTGAGGAATGCATAATAACCCAACAGAACAAGGATGCCAGGAAAGCAACAATTATTAACAGACTAATGGGAAAAAGAAAAGGTTCAAAAGGAAAAGCTGGAAAGTTGATTGAGTTTCACAGAAAATGTAAATGCACAAAACAGTTTCAGAATAAAAGGCAGCAAAGTCTACAGTGAATTTCCACGGGTGTTACAGCCTCCTTGTGAATGACAGGTGAGACGAGAATTTTCGTGGTGAAGCAGCACCGTACCAGACGTGCACTTCTCTCACGCTTGCTTGCTTTGCCCCAGCGTGATGGCATGGATCATGGACGCGAGGGACAACCAGATCCTGGCAAACTATTCCTGCTCTGCTTGGGATGCTGCAGATTTACTCACCAAATAAATGCTGCACTAATTCAAATATGGCTTAGTTAGAGAGTGCTGTCTTCCAGATTGACTCCTTGCTGACATTCAGGAACAGGCTCTAAAGTTGTTGAAGGTGACAGAGAAATGTTGAGATCTATGGCTTGCATCACATACAGTTTTCATTTACATAGCTGTATTCACCTCTTCCGACCTTTAAATGGACAAATATATGAAATATACTGGTAGCTTTACTCCAAATAACTAAATTCAATTCCTTATGTCTATAATCCCTGGCATTTCAGGGTTATCCTTGTCAGAAGCTAAGGCTGAACAGATATGGAAGTAACTGCATGTTACCAGTATATGTTTTTCATAAGCACACATTATCCTGAATACTCGTGTATTTAATATTACTGTTGTATGCACCTAACAACTAACATTAGAAGACTATTCTGGAGTCTTTCACCATAACTAAATAAATTTAATAGATAATACAATGTAGCCTATTTAAGCCACACGTTTGCAGCTGTATTAGGTTCCTTAAATGCTTCTATTCAATGGCTTTAGCCCCTTGTTCAGGTTGCAGTGAGAGGTAGTCTGCAGACAAAGTTCAGTATATTCTTCTGTATGGCTTAAAACTTACCACTGGCAGTTTAATTAGAAAGGATTTCATTTGTGTTTAAGAATTTGTAGTTGAGGCTTTGCTATTTTCCCTAACTGAGCAGGATTTCACTATTCAATATCATCAATATAGGGTTTTTTTAATACTCTTTTTCCTTTGTTGATTATAAAATGTCTCACTAAACTGTATCTGTAACAACTGATTTACAAAGAGCTCTCCAAAATTCATAAAATTTAAGTGTTATTTAATTCTTTTGGGTTTTTTTTTGTAGAGTGACAGCTTATTTATTCTCCAATATTATAGTAAAAGTTTTAAGGAATATAATATTGAATTTAGAAATATTAGGCTTAGAGTTAAGAACCCTTAGATATTTTTAATTAGTCACTTACTCCTTCTGTGACCTGAGTAAGTCAATTAAATGTTCATTGCAGGCTTCTGAAAAAATGTAAGTACTATTTTAATATCTCTGAAAGGGACTAAAAGCTAAATAAGTTAACAGTGAGGACAGTAGTGAAAGTCCCAGAGATTAGTATCTTTGTTGTTTTGCATTGTATATTTTAACACTTTATTTTATATCAATGTTTCTATAAAATCCTAAAAAAACTATTTTTTATTTAATACTTTTCTGGCTTGAGATCTGCTTCCTTTCTTATGCACTGTCAGTAAAAGTCTACTAATGGCTGGTTTCCAATGTTTGTTTTGCTAATGTTATAATGGTCAGTTTTGGTTTTTTTTCTCTGTATTTCCTAACTTGTACACCCAACATACCATTTTGTGAGGCAGAATCCAATGCAGTTTATCACTGTTGGTGCACACTGTTCTCTGTACTGGACACCTCACTTTCATTTCATCTGGTTTCAGTGCTTTCTTTATCTAAACTGAGAGTCAAATGTACTGGAGACATATTGCTTACCTTTTATGTATAGAAAACCTAGCCTGGACACCCAGAGATATATTCTACCTATGGTTATGACAGGACAGTCTTGGAGGGTCCACCTGAGACCTGCCCAGTTTTTCTGACTGGTGGCTGGTTTCTTCCAGTTTCCAAGTTGCTCAGAGACTTTAAAGATAGAGGCTGATATTGATTGCCAAGTATATAAAGAACACATGCTTCACACTGCTCTAGGAGGCACTATGTAACAGGGGAGAAGATAATTACAGAGCTTCAGAGCTTCAGTTATCTCACCAGGTTTCTTTACCACATTCTCCCCTCCAACGTACAGACCCCTGTCAAGTACTTCTGTGTCTTATAAATGAAAAGTCTAACACTGCTTCTGCATGCTTACAAGACCAGAGAGCCTAACTGAACTCTTTTTTTCCTTTTTTTTCCTTTTTTTTTTTTTTTAGATTGCTGGTTATCAGAGATTATTTGCTCCAGTCTATAGATTCTGACCGCTCTACGAACCCAACTAGACTGAGGATAAACTCAAAAGGAAGCAAAAACTTCCAGTCAGATTTTACTCACACAAAAGGATTTAAGATTTCTGAATATTGTTCTGGCATTTGGGTCACAATGAATCTCACTCTGCTTCTGGAACTTCACACCCCATTAATTATGTTTGGTTTCAGCAAGAGGGTTGTTCTGAAAATTTAGGGACAGAACATTTTTCTGAAAATTATTTTCTTTTTCTTCTGTCATACAATTGTAACCATACAAATACAAAGGTTTTTTGTCTGTTTATTTGCTTATTTTGCTGTTATTTAGAGTGTCTCCCAAGGATTAACACAAAACACTGGCCCACTCTAATAGATACCTGAGTTTTATCACCTTTCTAGAGGGTATATTTAGGGTAGGGTGAAGACAAGTTCATGCATCACAGCAATATTGAAATTCTACTGCTGACAATGTTTTTCAACATTTTGGGCATCAATAAGGTCTCATGTGAAAAATTAGAGAACTAGAAGGAAAAAATAAGAAGGTATTTTAAAAGTATGGATAGAAATCTATAGACAAGAAGTACTTATACCAATGATTACTTTTATATTCCTGGAAATCCTAGAGATTCACATTTTCTCATCCAACATTTGGCACCAGGCTTACAAAAGTGATGATTTCCCTAGTTAAGGCAAACCCTCAGCAATTCCCAGACAAGTACCTCCTTACATCTCATCCTGCAGACCAGTCTCAGTCCCAAGATTCCATCCATTTTAATGAGGGATGAGTAACAGCCAGAACGCTGAAGGAAGGAAATTTTGTAACTCATAGCTGTACATGTTATTTTCAAAAATTTTTTGCAATCTGACAGTTTTCGTGTCAGCTCAAAACTTCCAAGACATGTTGGTCTTTATCATAAAATTTCAAGCTATTCCTTCTTTTAGCAATAACACATTTTTGCAGATTTATTAGATTCTCATCACACATTCTGCCCATTCCCATTATTCTAGCAAGGGAGTAAATTACCACAAAAATTACCAAACACAACTTTATCCATCCCCATTGGAAGGGTGAATCATCCTGCTCCAGAGCTTGATGTTTCTTCACTGAAATTCACTCATCAGGAAGGAAAATCTTCTGCAGTAAAAGGAACGTTTTAATGGACCCATATTATAGATAGATTTGACAAGAAAATACCCCCAGTTCCTTGTTTCCCATGGATTGATTTAGAAGTTTGGTGGAGCTTTTCATCTTTCAAGCTTCCTAAAGCTGCCCTTCATTTCTTTTTAATAAGATGCATTGAAATGTCCTACCACCCTAGAACATTATAGAAGCTGCTAAGATCTGGGGGAGGGAAATGCAGAGGGTTAATTTTCAGCTGCTGTTATGAGTGGCATTAAACATCAAAAGTACTTTAAATTAACTTCTTCCTCAGAAGAAATATTTAACAATTGCTGATGTGATGTATGCCTTGACATTTTGAAGGATTATTCAAAATCTTTTTGTGTTTAGGATAATGACTTTCAAAGCACTTACCATCCTGTGCCAGTCAAATGCAGCATTTTTGATTCATCACCATGGAGGTATTAATAATTAAATGTGTTAAGACAATTGTTAGGTTGTGTGGCAAGCCATAAGAACTTGAGCTGAGGTCTCACTACATCCCAGTCTCACCTTGATGTTCCCTGTTATTATATCATTGCAAATAAGATTGCGTATATATAGCCCTTTTTTTGCTTCTATGTAAATTTTTTGCAGTGTATTTGCTTCACACAATGTTATAAGCCTAGGGATGGCCCTTAGACCCAAACTCTGAATATTCACATGTTTCATATAAGCACCCAGTGAATGAGAGGTGTGATATCCCAGACATGTAAGGAAAACCAGCTGTAGGTACCCAACTACTGTTTTACTTATTGCTCACTTAGTGCCTGCTCTTTCAGCCACATCCACTGTGAGCAGCACTCGCTACCTCGAATCATCTCATTGACATAAACCGAGCCTGTCCACTTGAAGAACTTATTTACTGTTATTTTGGTCCCAGTTAGACACTGTTCACCAATCTCAAGACCTTATAATGCCAAGCACAGGACCTCTGTATGGCAAGAGGTAGTCTTTGCTTCTCTACCAGTTTCTATTTGAAAAGAGAGATGGATTAAAAAGGGTGGGTGGGGGTGGGTGGGTGGGAAGGGTTTGCCACTTCACAGAAACAAACAATTAAGCTTTGAATTAATTGAGGATTCATCTGAGACTTCTTCCGTCAATGTTTGGGCTAGGGGGAATCTTGCTTTCCTTTGCCTGTGGGTATTGATAGCTTCACTTTTGCAACCAGGTGACAGGGTGCAGGAGGTAGCCCATTGCAGCAAAGCTGACTGAAGACTGCCTCATCTCTTTGTGATGCTAACACTTTGGGTAGGGTCCTGAATAATAACTGCTCTCTAGTTCCGGAAAAGCTCACAATCACTGCCTTTCTGATAGATCTGCAAATGCCCATCATCCAGAAGCTTTAGGAAGAAAGGAATTCGCTCCAACAGGTGACAATGAGGAATATTGCTAAGACTTGAATTTCTTTCAGGGTAGAAAGAAGATGATGGCATCAAGAGAATCATCTAGAATTCCCCATAGAGCCAAATTAAGCTCAGAGTATTTAGTGTAAAGGATGGGTTAATCTCAAGTGAAGTGAAGCTGAAAAAGCTACCACCAGAGTATTGCTGACAGAGATGAAATCCAGAAGTGTCAGAAATCTCCAATATTTTTCTGCCACAAATGGAAAGATTGATATCAGTTTCTATACAAACAAAGCTGAAAGAGTAAACTGATCTTTTAAACCACTGCTTTTAAAGTTCCAACAGACTGACAAAGGGGGAAAAAAAACCCCCAAAGTTGTTCTATTTTAAAAAGTAATGTATTGTACAAATAAGCACAGCTATAACTGTGTTTGTGTTTTTGTGCATAAAAGGCAAACAGCAGATTAACAGAAGCTGCCTTTTGCCAAATAAGTTTGGGCCTGTCCTGACTTCAAGTCTTCTGCTTATATGAACACCTTTAGAAGAAGCAGTAAGTAAATTTAAAAAAAAATGTTGTTGGAAGACTTCACTAAGCACCTAGCAAAAAAAAACCTGAAAAAAGAATTTATTTGCAAGTAGTTTTAAGTGTTGAATAATTGATTGATAGTGCATAGATTATTGAGATACTCCTGTACCTTGGAACTTTCAATTATTTATGGTCTAATAGACACAATGTCAGGATAAAAGGATGGTAACCAGGCTAACTGAATCGATGCTCTTCTCTGTTTTCCTGGTTCTCCAAAAGTTTTATTTCAACACCACATCCCACACTCTGTTCTGGAGACAATGGGCTGAGGACAATAAACCTGTGGGAAGTACTCATTCATGAAGATACTCCAGTTTGGCCTGTCATGTGGCAAGTTGACATGAATTCAGGCACTTTCTCCAATTTCTAATAAATTTCCATGCTCAGATCCAGAACTGAGCATTGTAATGTTATGATATATGCTGTTTTACCAGTTGCATTCAGGAAATTTAGAATGAGCAAATGTGCTCGTCACCTCTAGGGCACCAGCCTGAAATTCATGACTTGTCATTGAGAACAGTAACCCTGAAGCCATATCCTCATGGAACATTAAAAGAGGTCCTGAAATGCCTTAGTTCTATTGTCTTCACTACTTCCAAGATTGCTACTAACAAAAACAATATCAGTGAAGAATCCAAGGGCTGCATGAATCAGGTCTTGTCACATCAAACAAAATTGTCCATTGATGCCAGGAGAGCAGATGTGCCTCCCTGCCTCTCTCCTCTAGGCTAACATCTTACAACTTTCAATAAAGGTTTAAGGACAGGATTTACTCTATGCATTTTCATTCTTCTCCTCTGCCCATGCCTCTAATTTTACCCCCTTCATTTGACTTATTAGAACCTCCCAAACAGTTGTGTTAATTTGGAAAGAGAAGAGCATCTGCTGGACTTGAAACCGTATGTTCAGTTCCAGCGGCTGCAAATTGCTAGGAAAACTCAGCTAGCTGCTCCCAGGGCTCATTAGCCCCTCAGGGAAGTCTCCAAAAGACAAAAAAAAAAATGAATGTAGAAATAATAAAAGTGTTTTCCGCATTGCATCTCCTACTTTTTTCTAATTTTTACTCTTCATTGCCTCCTTTTTGTCAAAGGAATCTTTTGCAGTCATTTCCTCACACTGTTTTTGAGGATATCCTCAAAGATATAGGTCATTTTCAGAGTGAAAAATAAAGGAGAGGTGTTATCCAGTAATCTGCTATTAGGAAAAAATATTTGCTAATGGGAAATCTCAATTTTCATTTAATTATTCCCAAATTCTTGTCCTCCATGCTTATGTAGGCTAAATAGCTGCTTGTCCCCTTTCTAATCTGAGTTCAGGAAAACTTGTCACAATGACTGGCTGTATGGATGACATTATTTCCCTCTGCTGTGAAAGTTAACTCTGTAGAAAGTGAAAATCTGTCAAGTAAGCTTGTTGAAAAACAATGGGGAAATAAAAAAAACTTTTAATGGAAAATTATATCTTTAAGAGTGTACAGTTATTCAAAACATTTTGCTGGTGTCAGCTCTAATGACATAACAGTGTTTAGCTCATTTTACAGGGCAAACTTTTGTTTGTTAACACATTTGTTCTAGGTTACTCATTTTGCCCCCTTATTTTTACCTTATAGTTGTCCTCTCTATCTGGAAAGAGAAGTAGCTGGTTTTCCTTTGTTTTTACTGCTCCCTAGAAAGTCATCACAGCATATGATCACGTTTCCCTAGAGATTTTTTTGATTGTGGTACATATGGACTATATTTTCAATAGATGAATTTTAGGTGCACATTTACGTGCAGTGAAATAAAATTAGTAATAAAAGCAATTGCATCAAATGTACCTATCCTTTGAGGAAAAGGTTTTGCATTCCCAGTTAACATTTGCCCTAACTTTTGCATTTTTTCCCATTGCTCCATAACTTTTACTATTTTGATAAAGTTTACACTGTGCTTAGACTGTTCTTTGTAATCAGCCAAGCAGAAATCAAAATCGAATAAAACAAGTAGGATAGAAGAAAAAGTATATTTATGCTTTATTGATTCTGAATGCCAAAGTCAAATAAGACTTTACATTTCTTCCCATTTTTCTCCCTAAAATTTTTCAGTTCTTCAGGTGTTTGGGGCTCTGCAGGTAATTCACTCGTTAGCACAACTATAGCAGCTTATTGGTTTGTATGGGACCTAGAACATTAAGTTATTTGAATGAGATTTTTGAGGATTATATAATTTTTTTAAAAAGTCCTGAAAACCCAGGAAATTTTATTTTAGTTCTTGGCTCCCAGTGATTAGAGGACAAGGAGCAGGTTTCTAAACCAAATTAACACTTCAGGTTCACTGTAGGCCCTATTTTGGAATTTGGTATCCTGGTTAATTTGGTAATCTGGCATCTAATCCAATTTCTACCAGGTAATACTTAAAATCTTACATTTGCATATCTGCATTTAGAATATAATCCATTTACCATAATTTTATACATCTAAAAATCAAGAACCTAAGCCAAGAAAAGATAATAATCTAAAATATAAAAAAAAATTTTCTGTAAATCTCCACTGAATTTAGAGTGTATATGACTAATTTTTTTTTAAGTAGACAGCAGCTTCTGGATACTACACATTGAAAAAAATTGCACTGTAGTTGTCTCCAAGCACATAACTTTTAATCAAAAAAAAAATGTTTGGATACTGAAATATTTGTTTTGCATTTACTCTACAGATGCACCAAGATCAAGAGGTGAATACCCTGGGGCCTTTCTCTGTCTCCAGGTGTTTGGGATTCAATAATTAGTTGCCCTTTTACCTGAAAGTTTTTCAGTCCTTGAGTATGATGATTCAATAAGTCTAACATGTATTGACAAAACTGAGCTTGCGCCCCAAGCACTGCAACCAGACTTCAACCGTGCCTCTATCCAAATGCACGTAGCATGGGAAACAAGCAAGAGGAGGGCTCTGCAGGGCTATGATCTTATTGGCATCACAGAGATGTTGTGGGATGACTGGTATGACTGGAATGATGGAATTGAAATAAACGGGCTCTTCAGGAAGGAGAGGTGGGGGAGATGAGGAAAAGGGGTCACTCTTTATGTCAATAACCAGCCAAAGGCCTTGGAGTTACACCTGGAGATAGGTAAGGAACCAGCCAAGAGCTTTTGCTCAGGATTTAAGGGAGGGCAGTGACAGGTGACATTACAGTGGCATCTGCTACAGCAGGACCAAGTTGATGAGGCCCTCTATAAACAGATAGGAGCAGTCTCATGTTCACAAGCCGTGGTCCTCATTGGACACTTCAACCACCCCAGTATCTGTTGGAAGGATAGCACAGCTGGACATAAGCAATCCGGGAGATTCCCAGAATGTGTTGATAACTTCCTTCTTCAAGTGACAGAGGAGCTGACAAGGAGAAGTGATATGTTATGCTGGACCTTATTCTCATTGACAAGAAGGGGCTGGTGGAATGTGAAGCTCAAGGGCTTCCATGAAATGTGGGGAGGGACTCTTGATCATTGGAGTGATAACAGTCTTAAACTGAAAGAGGGGAGATTTAGATGAGATATTAGGAATAAATTTTTTACTGTGAGGGTGGTGAGACACTGGAACAGGTTGTCCAGAGAAGCTGTGGATGCCCCATCCCTGGAAGTGTTCAAAGACAGGCTTGGGGCTTTGAGTCACCTGGTGTAGTGGGAGATGTCCCTGCCCATGACAGAGGGGTTGGAACTCACTGATCTTTAAGGCTCCTTCCAATTCAAACCATTCTATGATTCCATGGTTTATTTTTATCTCGTTATATGGAGAGGTGATTTCTTCTTGCAGTATATTGGTCAGAGTGCTCATCTGGAATAGAGGAGATTGTTGTTCAGTTCTCTTCTTCCTGCCAACAATAAGTCATATGCAGAATGGTATATCTATGCCACTTGCACACAGGGAGCCCACAGGCCACTGGCCAGTTCCTTTAATTATCAACTAGATGTGACAAGTTTCTGCTGCCCTGTCCCGACTATGTCATGGCCAAGCAGGCTGCTGCTGCTTTCCTTTTCACTTTTGCTGGCAAAAGTGGGTTAAAGACATCGTTTCTTCATAACCTTCCAAATGATCCTGATACCTGTGGCTAATGCTGTTGAACACCCATGCCAGGGTAGGGGTGAGCTTTGTGGTCCATAGAAGGGTGCACCCTGAGGTCACCATTGCCTGCAGGGTTTTGGCCATGATGGAAGTTGCAGGGCTGGTGGCCAAGGTGACATCAGTGTGATCCATCCTTTCAGTACCTATAGGGGGCTTATAAAAAAAATGAGGACAGACTTTTTAGTAGGCTTGTCACAACAGGATAAAGGTTTATGGTTTTAAACTGAAAAAGGGAAAATTCAGACTAGATTCAAGGTAGAATTTTTTTACAGTGATGGTGGTGAAACAGTGGAACAGTTTGCTCAGAGAGGTGGTAGATGCCCCATCCCTGGAAACATTTAAGGTCAGGCTGGACAGGTCTCTGATCAATCTCATCTAGTTGAAGATGTCCCTGTTCATTGCAGGGACAGTTGGAGTAGGTGGCCTTTAAAGGTCCCTTCCAACCAAAACTGATCTATGAATCTATGATTTGATGTAGGACCATGGAGAGGTAACCAATAATGAATCCTACTCAGTAGCCCAGTGATCCTCAAGGCAGGAAAAAATCTGCTCTGGTAGTATAAGCGTAAGATCATGGAACAGATGAGCAATGGGAGAGAAAACAATATTGCACTAAGAAACAACCAGGGTCTCATCATCAATCTCATCATGAGAGGACAAGCCTGCGCTACTCAGCTAATGCTGAGATATTTTTGCTTGTGCAAAGGTGGAAGCAAACTTTTGGCCTTTGTACATTGATAGTCTGTACTTAACAAGCATGAAAGGCAGTCTGGGAAGCAAACAGTCCAAAGTGATTTAAAGAGGCAATACACCTAGAACAAATGCTTGAAGGGTCTATATGGCTAAATCCATTGCAATCAGGAATAGGGAAAATGCTCTTGCCCTATCTATGAATCAGGCTGTCACTTCTACATATTGCACAACTTGTAATATAAGGAGATTTAGCAAAAAATTCAAAATCCTGGTAATCCTCTGGATATTAAGCTATGCATCCCATTTATACCTTCTCTTTAAATAATGATAATAAAAAAATAAACAACCCAGAAAAATAAGTTTGGTAGCACTTGGGTAATTTCAGACTAGTCTTGAGGCCATATGGAACTTTGTAAGTTCAACTATGAAGGTGGCATTTTTATTTCTTCCTTTTCTTCACTGTCAGGCTCACAGGTTTATTCAGTATGAAATCAGGTCACATATGAAACAGGAAAAACAAATTACTTTAGCATGTTTCTAATTTATCTTTCCTGCAACCCTCTGAAAGACAACCTGTGTAATGGGAAAGCAGCAGGGAATATGCTTGAGCCTGTCTTTTGCACAGACATTTTTTGTCTTTCTTTGTTCAACCATTGCCATTGTCTGTAGATGGGTGTAAGTTGCCTCTTCTCTCATATGATTTTACAACTCTTACAGAAAGGACAGCTTTTTATTTTTGTGTTTTTGTAGCATACATCACAAAAAGAACCTGGGTAACAATTGAGGTTCCTCTGCGATGAAGAATTAACACAGCCCTGTAATTTTACTATTAATAACTGGAGGGGTAGCTTTGGGATGAACCATTCAGTGACAGACTATAATTTCTATTTGGAGAATGAAAGGTCTCTAAAAAATAGGGGGAGATTAAGCAACTAAAATTGGCTGCTTATTCCTCTTCCAAAAAATGTGTTATGCTTTCAGAATTAAAGGGACTGTCTGGGATTAACTTGCAAGCCTAAAGCAAAAATGTGTGGAGGTAAATTTAACACAGAGGTGATATGTTCAGTCTCTGGGGAAAGAGATAGAAATGATGGTTGTCATTTTCCCTTATCTCCTTTGACAGAGAAAAGGTTCGGCAATTATGGCCCGATGGAAAATAAAAAAAAAAAAAAAGGAAGAAACGATAATTTAAAAACCAGACAAAAAGAAGAGGAAAGAAAGCACCTCAGTGCATTTTCTTCTAATGATATAAATTTCAATTAACAGAATTGATAAATTAAGCTATAAAGCAATGCAAACATGCAGAAGAAAAATTCAAATAATTTTTTTCTTCATGCTTCCAATTCTTTATAGTACATTACATCAGTTAATGGCAATTTGTATAATTTGTGTAATGACATAAATTGCCATAAACTCTCACAGTGAAATGTTGTAAAAATGATAAATCAGGGATAAAGTATGGAGGACCAGGTTTGTAGCTGCTGTAAATTCCATTAAAGTTATTGCAGGTAGTGCAGTTTACACCAGATCACACCCCATTCCTACAGCACCCCCCAGAGGTAGTCAGGAAGGGACCAAGAGGAGAAGATGGGAATTATACATAGTGTCAATAAAGACTCAAAGGCAATTTTTAATAAGTTGCTGAAGACCCAGATGAAAGACAAACATGACAAGGACAGTGTGATCTGATGTGACCACATCAGATGTGCAATCCATGGAAGGACTGGGTCCTCCTTTTGCGGTGTCTACTGATGGGAGCCTGGTCCTCTGACAGAATCAGTTCTTGCTTTGGCAGGAGCTTCAGAGATACAGCAGGGACCTGTTTTGGGTTAGTCTTACAAACCACACATGTGTCAGTTATGCTGCTTATCAGAAGGAACCAGAACATGCAATCACTTCTTTTCCTGGTGTCTTTTTGAACAATTGCACCGATTCACAGAGATGCAGCATCCTTTCAAATTAGCATTATCTCTGAACCCCTAAAGGCTGAATCTGAGACACTTTCAAAAGTTGTCACCACTCTTAGAGAAGAGCCAGGGACTGACTTTCAAACGACTTCACAGTCCCTTCTTAATATCACCCCATGCTTGCTGAGGTGAAACATCAATATCTGGTCATTCTTTGATCAAGATAGGATTGGGCATCCTGGTCATCCCATAGCCTCTTGCAGTGCCTGGTGATAAAATGTACCATTACATAAAATGTACACAAACACTGAGGTCACAAGGTATGACAGGCAATGTGTGCACAGTCATTCTCGCCATATTCTAGCACCCAAAAATGCTATATTTGGACCCATGAAAGGAAGGAATGGGAATTCATTACTTTCTCTCCTCTCTGAAGGTGATTTGAAGGCCTTTCATAGTGGGTAAGTACATGCCCAAGTTAATTAAAAACTTGCTATTTTGTAATAACTGTGGGCCTGCTTTTACAATGTGATTTAGTCATACTGACTCTTCTGAAGTTGAGTCACCATTTTTCTTCAGTTATGATACATCTGTTACACACTTTCATTACTATCTCTTCCTTGTTACAGAGAAAGTGGAAAAGTTTTTCAGGGATACTGAAATAATTCAGTGGGGTCAGTAGACTCAACATACAATTGACTGGACTGTGCTCAAAGCATTGAGTGGGTGTAAACATCAACTAGAGAAGCAAATATATAGTATTTTCGTAACATTTCAAAGCAGAGCTTCAAAGCAGGGACTTATGACTTGAGCTCTTATACCATAGGAGAATGCCCTAAACATGTGAATGTTGATAATGCAGCCAAAGAACTTGTCTGAATTATAATAAATAACTTTGGAAAAAAAATGATTTTTTTTTAATCCAAAGTAGGACCATGGTAAAATGTTAGTGCTAACATAGTATACTTCTTGTAGACTGAGATATAGTCACAGAGCTTCTCTGCAAAACACCAGGAAAGTTTGTTGTAGTCAAAACAAACCAGAAATAATCATATTGAAAAGGAGGGATAGGGAAGGTCATTCAATTTGAGAATAAACTTTTTCATGTTTCATGTTTTGAATATCTTATTTGTTTAATTGAAAAATGGTTTTAGATGAATAATGTTATTTAAATGAAATAAAGCAGCCTCATCCCCCCAGGTTTTACAGAGTCCACTAGAAGAGTGTCTTCATGTCCTTCCCTTTTTCTTTCTTTTTTTTTTTTTTGTTTTTTTGTTTTTTTTTTTTGTTTGTTTTTTTTGTTGTGTCTGCGAGATACAAAAGTAAACACAAACAAATACTCCAGTCTGGTCAAGCATTAATTCCCACTGTGAAAAAAGACCAAGGGAGGTAGATTCTGACTTTAGGAAAACTGGAATATTTGAGTAAAATAGTGATGTGTTTATAACCACTAAAACAAATGCTTGGAGGAAAATATCTAGAGAGGAGAGGCTATGTGGATGGGATAGTAACACAGAACTTATTTGTTCTGCTAGTTCAGAGATGATCCACTTTCTGCTATTATAAAAGATAATTAGGAAAAACTGTCAAGTCTGCAGTTTAATCCTGCATACATCTGTCTGGAGTTTGCTTTGAAACCTCTTGGATCTAGAAAGACAATCTTGTGTAATTAGCTGAGGCCACTATAATCCATAAAAACATCTGATCACATTGATTTTCAGTCAATCAGGCTCTATCTGTCAACAGCAATTCTAGAGATCATACGAGAGGTCTTACAAGTACAGAACTTAGCCCTCTAAGGTCATTTAAACTTTTATTTGGCTTTTAAACACAAAAACATTTTCAGTCACTGGCTGTCAAGAGTCCCAAATAAAATGAAAACATTATCAAAAAAACATTTGAATGCATATCTCTCTATATACAAAGATATAGATATTTAGATATAAATATATAGATAAGTTATTTTCTTTCTTATTTAGGGTTTTGAAGAAAATTGAATAAGGGCAGACTGTGGTCTTCATGTGGATTGCTACTAAGATTATTCTTTATTTAATCTATATTTGGCCATCTAAAAGCTATTTTCTAGTCAAAACTAATAATCTACACTCTCCTTATACAGAATACAAAGATGAGCTTCTTCAGAAGCAAAGTTAACCCAGGTGATTTTGATGGCTATTTTTTATAGGTTGAATTATTCTCTAACTCTCCTCATTCAATACTGTTGAAGTTAGGCTCAAAACCCATCTTAAAAGTTAAATATGGCTGAATTTAATCACAGGTTTACTGCTGCAAGTCTGGGGGCAAAGAGTTACCTAGATGAGATAAGGGAAAGGTTGGCATTTTTCTTAGTGTCATGTGGAAAACTATCCCCGAGTATTTTTTTTTTTTTTTTCTGGCCAGAAGACAGATGACATCCAGAAATGGTATATTATTATTATATAAATCAAATACCATCAAACTACCTCTTGCCAAACAATGTTCAGGCAGAATGTTCAGTAAGATGTGGAAAGAAGCTGACAATATTCTGGTGAGACCAAAGATCATGGCATTTACAGGTAGATTTCAGTCTTGTAGAAATTACACTATCCCTTGCAAATGTAATACTTATTCATAAAACTCTCAACTACCTCAACTGGCTGAGTCCTTTTTGTAAGGACTTAAAAATATACATGGATTGAGTGACAAAATGAAGCATTCAACATATCCTAAAACACATTAATGAGACAGTGGGAAGTCCTACAAAAAACAAAACAAAACAAACAAACAAAAAAACAAACAAAAAAAACCAACAAAAAACCACCAAACAACATTTTCCAGTAAAACTGAGGTATAGGACTACAGTTTTCTCTGGCAGGCCCACAATAGGCACTTTTCATCTGTGAACTGATATAGAAAAAAGTGTAATGTTCTTGTGAATCCCTAAATAAATGTCATAAAGGAGCAACACTGTGTAAATTCTGAGTTCTGCTTATGCAATGAAGTTTCATAACCTTGAATATCCTGCTCAGACTGAAGATCTGAAATTAAAATTAGCAGCATCTTCAACAACCTTAAGACTCAGCACTAAACTTGGCTGATGGAAGGTTTTTCTGCGGGATACAGTTGATTGGAGCAGTTTGGAAGAAACACTTTCTGTCTGGACTGTAGATTTCCTTAGGCTTGGAACCGGTAAAGTCAGTAGAAATGAATTGATATGTAAGAGAGCTGAGAGTCCTATATGGCTTGGAGCACTAGTTTTAAGCCAAAATTGAGATGACATGGGTAAGGGGGCTATGAATCACGATTCTGGTAGTCTGGTCTTTTTGCTACCAACTTGTTTTGCTGCTTTGAGGAAATTCTTTGACTTCTCTGTCACATAGCTTGTGGCTCATATATAACAATAAATTGGTCTCCTTCATGACTGGAAGGAAATGATTTCTGTTCCAGAGGGAAAAACAAATCCAATGATTCAGAATCTTTTCAGTCTTGCTGAAAAGAGGGAACTGCTATATCTGGGGGGTTAGTTTCTTTTTCATCTTTGTGGATAAGTGTACTTGATAAAAATCTCCACCACTAACACAAATACTGCTTAGTACTCCTTATCCTAAAATATACACTGTATATACATTTCGGTCTCTACACCAAACACCATGGGAAAACCTTCCCCTTTCCTCTTATACTTTACTCAAACCACAAATGCTGCCAACTTTAAAGACAATTTCTTTCTCTCAGAAAGTCTCTGGCAACTTATTAGTGATTTATCTCTAAATTTTCCTGTATGTAGTCTTTCTTATTTACCCTCTTTCTCTCATTTTCTGCTTTTCATATACACACTCATGTAAATACCTAGAAAAAATTGAAAAGGAGAGAGAGAAGAAGATTTCTATGCTATCATTTCCTAAACACATTTTTGATGGGTTCTAGACAATTGCCCTTTGACTCAATCATGAGTCCATGCTGGGACAGTTAACACCAAAAGAACCATTTATCTTTTTGACAGAAACTCCACGGTGTCTGTGTTGCCAAAATACCCAGACTCCTCTTGAAATAGTGAAGGTTCAAATACAGCATAGATCATTTCTTCTACATTAAAGCATTTATTATTAAAATAGTGTTTATGATAGAGGAACTTTTTTTAAAACTGCTTGACTTCCTAAGCCCAAAAAAGAATAAATACAGAGTACGTGTGTATGTGAACATAAACAAGAAAGAAATGCTCACTAAATTATGTTTGCTTAGGATCATGCATGGCAGAGCCATGTAGCTTACCCAGCACTGACTATGAATGCATGTTTGAACCAGGTTTGTGAAGGACTCAGGGTAAGTTTGCCTTTGTAAAAGGTTGCTTGATTCATTAAAATCAGAATTCTGTCTTTGCCCTTGATTTGTTCCTTTTACAGTTTTAGTCTTTCATAAATATTTTTCCCATTTAAATGACATGGTCTATTCAGGGCCATTGCAATTGTTAACAGCATAACCAGAATAAAGAAAAGTTATGTTTGCTTGTTGGTTTTTGTTGTTTTTTTTTTTAAAAAAAAAGACCCCAATGAGGAACTTAGAAGCTCAAGCTGAGTGTGTGGAAACCAGATGATGCTTCATAAATTTGGGACTACTGACAATCTTTCACTTTACACACCTTTTTACTTATTTTGTTTTAAACATGGAAGTCTCTGAAATTGTAAGCTTTAGGATTCACTGCAAATTATTAACTCTAAAAATTCATGCAGAATTCATAGGTCCCAACTTACATGGGAAGTTGTGCCATATTTGCTAACTCTAGGAATTCAGATAAAATCACAAGCACTTCTCTATTTCTTGAGCTAAAAAGTGGTGTTATGATACTTAACAGATATCAAACCTCCACTATGTGGAAAATATAAAAGGCATCTCAATGCATGACAAAGGCCAAGGCATGGCAAGAAAACAGTCACACTCTAGGTCCAATGCTACCCATTCACTGGTAAACAAAGTTATTTCTTTCCTAAAAATGGTGCAGGGAAACCTGAAAGAAAACCAAGTGCTAACACTAAGAAAACTACTTTTTCAGGGTTTGCTGATCTTAATAATTTCACAGTTAAATGGTATACATTATTTTTCATTAGTCTTTCTGAGAGATAGGAATATCTCCATGAAGAGAGTAAAGGATGATTCCACTGTCCCATTGACATATACTGAATAAAGTCCACACACTAATTTGGAAAGTTACAGAACTTGCTTGGTTTAGGAAAAGAACAGGTATGTATTTGTTCTGATAGTGAGGAAGTAAATGGGGTCCACCTTTAGGCAAATGTGCAGAAGAGTAGAAAGGGGAAGGGACACCTCTTCTCCTTCGTCAGTATTACCTGGAATCAGTGTCATCATACTCTAAGACCAGTGTTGTTTTCCCCTGCAGTAACTCACTCTTTAGGAGAAAATGTGTTCCTCAGAGTCTATTTGCCAAATCTTTGCACCAAAAAATGATCTAGAAAAGAAATCATAATAAAAAAGAATACAAAAGAAAGTAATGTAGATGAAGAAATGACATGTCACTTGTATATTATATGGGCTCCAGAAAAATTATGTTCATCTAGCCCCAGCCTAGGGAGTTGATTAACAAACCCATAAACGTGTTAAACAGATGAATATGGACAACAAGAACAGAGTTAATTCCTGTTTTTCCAAAGGTATAATATTTGCTGCTTTGCTAGAGGCCTATGGTCTCTTTAGGGAATAGTACAAAACAACTTTATGTCAGCTGGAGAGTCTGATACAATTCAGAAAATAAGGTAATTCTGTCCCAGTACTGAAAAAAAAAAAAAAAAAGAAACAAAAAAGACCTATTGATGAAATGCCCCTCAGCATAAAGAAACCTTACTTGTCCATTAATAATTGTCATTTGTATGTCTGCACAAAGTGACAGTCATCTTAGGGTTTGATATACAGATAAACACACCACCGGTGCCTTTTAATCACCTTCAATGAAACAATCCTTTCTCTGCTTCTTTTTAAATTATGCTGAGCCTTGTGTCTGTCTTTGAAAGCATTAGATGATATTGTTGTCCTGGCAGCTTTTTTCAGAATTGTAGCCACTGTTCTTGTAGAAAAGGTCCCAGAGAATGATAGATCAATACCTTTGTAGCCCAAAACAATTTCAATTGAGACCCAAACTTACATAATGTAGATCAGAAAAAAATTGAGAAAATCACCCAAACTGGTGAAAATTAAATACATATCCTAAAGGAGTCTGACATTCCTGATTTCTAGATTGTAGTACATCATAATGACTGTGGAAGTTCCACTGTCCATTGCTAATTGCTAAGAATGTGGGATTTGGGATGCAGTTCATGTACACATACAGACAGCACATGATAAATTATTTGGAATACATTTTTCATTTTGCATGGATTAAAGTGATAGTAAGAGCAAAACAAAATCCAAAATACTAAGCACAGACAAGATAGGAAAAACATTCCTTCTTTTATTCCACCAGAATAGAAGTGTAATTCCACCAAAGACAATACTGATCTAAAGACAGCTTTGAAGGGAAAGAATCAAGTCCTGAAAGTGAAATGATAACAAGGTGGAGTGAAGGGAGAAAAATCAAGGAGGCAGAATATTTATCATCTGTCTGTTGGGTTAGCTGTAGCAGAAGAATGGCTCTATAAAAGGATTTATCACAAATACATATCACATAGCCCTATTAATTTTCTAAATAGCACAGAAAAAATTTAAAACTCACAAAATCTGGAGAAGATAAATCTTATTACTACACTGAGAGTCGAGAAACAGAATTGTTTCAAAATATGTCAAAAAGAAGAAACTAAACTGAAGTCCCCCAAATCCTAGAAATGTATCCTCAGAACTAAGTCATTCTTTAATTGCCAACTGGTAGACTGGATTCTTGATGCAAATTTTGTTGAAATCATCAGATTAGCACACATGAAGACAAAAGACAATTCATTTTTTTTAGTTGCCTTCAGTGCAGTTTCCAAATTATTCAGATCTGTTAATAAGGGTAACCTGAAGTTCACGGGCAATTTGAAATTTTCCGGATTGACTTGAAAACAGAGACATCCAAAAGTTTATTGAGGACAACTCCACCACTTCCCAGTCTTCATTAACCCCTCCTTCCTCTTCTTGTCTTTCAAGAAAAAGAAAAATAAAAATTAAAAAAAAAAAGTAAAAAGGAAGAGATTAAAAAAAGCCTTTAATTCCTTCTCCTGCTGTGTGACCTTGCAGAGTTGCAGGAGTTAAATGGAGCACAGTTTGGGAACATCCATTGTTCTAATCACAGCTGCTCCAATACCATATTGTCAGTGAAATGGAAAAGAAATTAGCAGCTCATTTTGTGCGACGTGAACTTTCTCTCTCGCTCTCCTGCTTGATGAGAACACTCTCTTTGATAAATCAGCCATCATACCTTATTGCCATGCAGAGACTGGAAGTAAAAAAATGTCAACAACATTTTTTCTCTGAGTCTTCTGGAAGCAATCAAGTTTCACTGCTGCAAAGGTAATGCTTAATTTTCCATCGTCGTTTTTTTGGCATATAGAAAGTTAACAGAGGACATATCTTTTAAAGCTACAAAATTGATTGGACTTGCAACAGACGAGACGTCGGCAATGAATGAGATAAAGAGCGTATTCGGCACATTATTGCAAGAGAGGTTCCCATCGGTGCGTACCATTCAACGCCTTGTGCACAGACTTCAATTAGCAGTTAAGGATGTGTTGAAATATGTTGCAGGAATTAGTCATTTCAAAGTCTTGGTAGGGAAGCTAAACTATATAGTGTTTTCAGTCAGACAAAAAAAAAAAAAAAAAAAAGGGAAGAAACAAAGAAAGAAGAAAAACTCAGCAAGAAGTAGCTGAATGGGCATATGTGGTATCATTGGAGCGTCTAAAGAGCAAGCCAGTAGTCAAGATGTGCTGAGTAGCCTGCAGTTCCAAGACAGTAAAGGCTGTTTTAAGGTCACAGAAATCACTACCTAAACACATCAGATTTCCAAGAGACACTGTGGAGAAAAAAGTAATTTTCTCAAATAAATAGGGTGAAGCTCTTTTTAGATCTAAGCAAACATTATTGGAAATTTACATTCTTTAGAAGGGTTTTGTTTTCATAGATCATGTCTTAAAATGCTATTGTCATCCTGGTCATTCATTCTGTTGGATATTTTACTAACTAATTATCTGTACAACTGAAGAATCCACTCATTAACATGAAGGAAAAATAAAACAACCTTGGGAAGAGACTGACAATTTCTCTAAAAGTTTTTTCCATTGTCAGAAAAAAGTCAATAAAAAATTATAGCCTGTAGAAAAAGATATGGCAGACTTAGAGAGAAGTCTTGCTATCTTAAATTATAAATCCTGATATGCTAGATTCTTGCACTGAAAATGGTCTTAAAGTAGAAATGTGTATGTGTGTGTGTGTGTGGGGGGGGGGGGTGGCGTTGTTTGTTTGCTTTTTTCCCCTTAAAAAGAGAATCAGGGACAAATTGTCAATAGAACTTGATTTGTTTCCTGTTTATTAAATTCTATTGACTTTTCCACAACAAGTTTGCCCAAGATGTACACTCTTAGATGCCTCGGACAAAAAAAGATCATGAGAGGTCACTACACCATTTTCCTGTCCCAAGGCTGGATCAGCTATATCTAAACCATTCCTGACAGGTTTTTGACTCAATTCTTCAGAAAAACCTCTAGTGCTTGTGTGTCCATGACTTCCCTGGTCAATCCATCCAACTCCTTATTTACCCTTACTGTTCAAATACTCTCCCCACCCCTATTTCTAGTCTTTTCTTGTCTATATTTTCTCTTGCTACACCTGAAACCCTTCTTCTTTTTTTTCTGAACCACTTTAAACAAGGAGAACAATATTCTCTTTTCCTTTTTAAAACAACTTTCAACACATTTGGATGACCTGAAGTGACTGATAAAAAAGTTATTCCTAAGTCTGTGCAGGTGATCTGAAGAAAACCAAAGGATGTCACAAAGAAATGCAATCATAATCAGTCCAAAAAAAGTTACTCCTGTGAAATTTATTAGTGTGGTAACTTCTCTATAGAAGAGTTAAAAAAAACTCTGCAATGTTTTTTTAAATATAAGTCTCTATTAAATTTCTAATGACTTAACTTGCAGCTGAAATATTTACATCTATAAAAGTTGGAGATGAGTTTATGAGTATTACAGTCCATAAAGCACTTACACAAAGTTTAGAAGAAGGGATTTTAATCTGTAGGCCTTATTCTGCCCTCAGACCTGCCAGGGAAAAAAACAGGAGGAATTTCACATTAAACTAGTAGTGTAAGCAAGAAGCGAATAAGACCTTATGCCTCTACATAAAGAAGATTTAAGCTACTTAAAAGATTTACAGCAGACACTTGCACGTCAATGTTATGAAGTCTTTTTAGCTGCAAATATTAATGAACTCCTTTTGCTAAAACAGACTGACTATTGAACATCTGCAAATGGCAGCGTGAAGTTTGAACCCTAGACAGTTCATTAAACCAGTTTGACCCAAAGCCAAATTGTTCAATACCGGCTTACAAAAGGTAAGAGAGACTTTCTGCCAGTTGGAAAACAAATGAATCTCAGCACTGCTTCTATAAAGATCGACGGTGACTTAAAAATAGCCTGAGGTTAATATTATAAATCTTTCTAAAAGAGATTTGAGTGCATATTCTTCATGCCAGCCTTGGATCAATCTCACAAAGCGATATCCTTACAGACGACACTGATACAAAATATCGGATGCTGTAAAAAGTGAGACTTATTAGCTCTGTAGACAGACATTTTTTCCTTTCCCACCAATGACACAATCACACAAACACCTTGGACAAGGCCAGCCGAACATCAGTCGGACACTGCTGTGGTAGCCTCTAGAGCTCTGGGTGGCCTTATATCTGCATATAGTTACACCATTATCACAAATTAAATAGGTAAAAATAGTGTATGGGAAGGCAAACAAATCATTGCAGGCAAGGAGTTGCCTGGGGCAGTGTGCAATGGTATCCAGAACAGATCCAAGCAGGAGTCAAGGTCCACGGTCCCCAGGGTGAACCTATGAGTAATCCCATCCCAGAAAGATACTCTGATCCAAATACTCCAGCCATATCACCTCTTGTTTCTGCTGCTGCCCAGGAAAAGGGACTACAGGTCTGTGTTTGCAGAGGGAGGAGAATCACTCAGAAGGTGAGGTGGAAAATAGGGAGGTATCGTGTAGGTTTATAGAATTATTTGGGTTGGAAGGGACCTTTAAATGTCATCAACCACCCCACAATAAACAGGGACAACTTCAACTAGATCAGGTTGCTCAGAGCTCCATCCAACCTGACCTTGAGTGCTTCCAGGGATGGAGCATCTACCACCTCTTTGGGCAACCTGTTCCAGAGTCTCACCATTCTGAGTGTAAAAAAATTTCTTCCTTTATATCTAGTCTGAACCTCCTCTCTTTTAGTTTAAAACTATTACATCTTGTGACAGGCCCTGCTAAAAATTTTTCCTTATCTTTCTTGTAGGGACTTTTAAATACTGAATCCAGGATGAACAACCCCAACTCTTACAGCCTGTTCTCACAAGAGAAGTGTTCCAGCATTTTGATCATTATTGTGGCCTTGTGACTGTGTTAAAATCTGTTATATCTGCACTTGCTCCACAGGACAAAGAAATTATGCCATTTTTTCCTGCTTCTCAAGGGAAAACTGTCTCATACATTTCCAAGGCACGCGGAGGAGCACAGTTTTTTTTCCTAGATTTCTAGTTTGTTTCTTTTTTTTTTAATATGTAAAGATATTTCTAACAGTTCAGATTTGTGCCAAAGTAACCACATACCGCTAATTTATTTCTAGATCTTCAGTCAAATGCAGTTATTCCATCCATTTATCTGTCTCTTGCAACAGGGTAAATATAAATAGCTCTATCAGCAGAAATATTATAGATGAATGATAAATGTTGCTTATGGTTGGTGTATGAGGAGTTTTAGCTCTGGTATGCCACCCCACATACCATCTTGTTATCATGTTATCTATGGTACAGAAAGATGTTTGTTTATAATGGATAATGCTCTACACCTAGACCTCCTTATCATAATCTGAAAGTAAGAAATCACTTCTTGATGCCAGATTTGCTAATCTGACACAACAATAACCACCATAAATCAGAGGCCTGTTTCTCAAACTTCAGACACATTTGCTATCAGGGGTGGCTGTGCAGCTTCCAGTGTTGTGCACAGGAGATGACCATGGGAATCTGAGAACTGAAGAAAATCCCTATCTTTGCCAAAAGGTGATGAACCCTTGAGAGGCTTTCCAAAAGCAGAGAGCAAGAAGCTATGAAGAAGCCCAAGATATGCCATACTGATCAGTGAGACATGACATGGACTCCTTGGCTTTGCGTGATCAATGAACAACTCTGTTCCTTCCTCATACTTAGACATCTACACAAGACCAACCACATAATAACCCATTTGGTTCAATACTTTCTCCCAGGACTTCTCCTGTTTCAGTCAGGTTTATTGGCAGTATTATGCATGTCTTATTATGCATATCTAAAGTAAAGTTTCCTCTACACTTAGTCACAAAAAAAGGTAGGGTTCACAGTTTCATCTCTACACACATATATTCAATGTCTTGCAGTTTTCTCATGAGGCCAGGTGAGTGTGCTGTCTGCATGGTGTTTCAATGATGGAAGTCCTAATATAAAGAAGTATGATGGTGAGACATGCTGAACTGTGTTTTCTACCCCAGAAAAAAACCATAGACATGCCATGTATAGGACCCTGCAAAATGCACTAACCTGTTTGTATAGGTGAAAATAAACTCCAAAAGCAACTTGGGTTGTGGGATGTAATTCAAGATGAAACCTGGTCACTGAATATAAGCAAATGTACATCTTGGAGGTCATGAAAGAGCACTCTTAGTCTCTTATGGTGATGCTCTTGGTGGCTGTGATGTTTTCTTAGGTTCCTTTTGTATGTTTATGTTTAGTGTTTATGAAAGCCAAGATCTTGTCAGGTTTGAAAACAACTGTGTATACTCTATGCAGAGAATAGAAGCAGATTAATGGCAAAGTCTTGCCTCCCAGAGTGCCCCAGCCATGGCCTCAAAGCCATCCCTTAAGTCATAGCCGTGGCCTAGTCAGTTCTTGGCTTTTCTCCTGACAGTTTTTCTCCTGAGACTAAATTGCCACTGAATATCAGTTCAAAGAGAGCTTTGGAAAGTCTTGTCTGATGAAAACTACATTAAAATCAACAACTTTTTTTTTTGGATTTGTGTTTTTTGCTTTTTTTTTTCATTTGGAAACAGCAGAATTACAATACAGAAAAAACTTAGTACACTGTTAAAGACTTTGGGAGGAGTGGAGGCATCTACCTGCCAAATTTTAGCAGGTGATCTAGAAATGTTAAATTCAGATTTTCATAAGAAGGTAGACACAACTGAAGTGAAGGGAGTCTAAGCTCCCACTATAGTCAATGAACATGAAGTCAATACAGTTCATGAAATCTAAAGATTTATTCAGTTGGTCAAATGCAGAGATTAATTCCTTTTGTAATATGTCTTAATAAACTGTCATACATTCCCTCTATTTTTATAGAGGGAGATTATTCATTCCCTTTTAAGATAGGTCTCTAAGACAGACCAGAGTAATGATTTATTGGTCATGCTGATTTCTTTTCAATAACTGGAAATCCCATAAAGTTTCTAGTCCAGTCCTGAGGAGTTTGATTTTAGACATTAAAGCTCATGCTGATTAATCTCACAAGAAATGCTTTCCATTCCCCTTTTCCTAGTCATGAGGAGCGATCTATGATAGCAGACAATTTTTTCTTAATTTCTTGTTACGTTTTCTAGCTATTTACAGTGCTACAGAGCATATTGGATCTACCTTTATTCACTCAGGCCTCCCCAACAGAGCATCTCCTTTTTTCTCTCTGACACGTAGCTCATATAACAGAAACCAGACAACAGGAAAGGCAGGTCAGAGCAGACAACCTTGCTACAAGCCAGTCCCTTATTGGAGTGTGGAGTTAGGGAAGGGTAGGAATTTTCAGATAAATTTTTCAGAGAAACTGTTGGTAGTCACAGTGGAGTGCTACGTTTTAGTTCAAAACTGATTTTTTATTTACAAATGCAAATACATTGAAGAGTAAAACTTTTATGTTGAATTGACCAGGACTGGCTTTCAGTATTGGCCCTTTGTTTAGGTTTTAATTTATCTAATTACCGTCATTATTATTATGGTTTCTGTGGTCATTTTTTACTTTTGACTTCAGCTGAAAAAAAGCTCAAGACCATGCTTACCAGGTTCTCTTTGAAACACTACAGTTCTTGACTGATATTAAGGGCTGCAACATTGCTGAGGTACCTTAAAATTAAAAGAGATAATTCAGGCCAAGCATCAATCATAATTGCAAAATAATTTATTTGAATATTTCCCAGAGCACACCTGTAAGATACAGTGTTGAAATTGTGGTTGGCACAGATTCAGAGACAAGGAATGAGATTTAACTCCTCTTTGTCTTATCTTCTCTGTTTGCCTCCACCTTTCTCATTCCTGGCTGTTACTCCTGGGGCAGCTGAACTCCCTGCTGTCTAGATAGCTCCATCCATCATCTGAAATACTAGTATCTAGCCAGATTTTTCTTCTCCAACCTTTTGACTATGCTTGTAATTAATATCATAGCCAGAGTGGCAACAAGTACTATTCCTACTTAGAAAACAAAATAAAGTCAAATAAAATAATGTAAAATAAAATATCCATTTAGTAATCCAAAATAGCTGGAATAGGTGTTCTGAATGAAATAAATACTCTGATGAAAAGAACATCTTTTTTTAGGTTGATCAAACCTGACCATATTTTTAAAAAAAAAAAAACAAAAAACCACAACATAATTCAATTTACAGTGTGAAAAATATTGTTTGAAATTATTACTGATTTTTTAAGATAAAAATATAATCTTATATATATATATATATATATTTTGTCAGTCACACATCTTCACAGTGTGGAAGAAAAGCTTGTGTAAGAGAGAATACCAAAGAAACAATGAAGATGAGAGTGAGTGCAATCAGCTCCTGAATTTACAGCGCCTTCCTGTAAGAAAACTTACACTGACTTCTTCCTAGTATTATTTCTCTCTGTGCAAGTAGCAGTAGGTTTGAGCTTTCTTCTAAAGGGATCCCAGGAACTGTGTATGTGCCATCACAACCTCCATGTAGCTGAGCCATATTTGTACCAGATAAGAAAACAGGAGTTGTCTACCTAATTTCCTTAAGCCTCCTTTATTGTCCCATGTCCCACATATATTTACTCAACCTCGATGGACCTGTTCTGCTTTCAAAATGCACACTGAAATACTGCATTTAGCTATATGCAAAAAACCCCACCACACTAATTTATTAATTAGCATTCATAAAAAAAAAAAAAAAAAAAAGAGGAATAAGAAAGGTGGGAGAGAAGAAAGAAAATTCTGCCCTATGACAATTTATATATCAGAGAAGAAAAAAGACTCATGTCAAAGAAGTCTCCCAAAACTAACTTGCCTTGAGGTGACTATAAATAGAGAACTTTCCTATTTTCCACATCATTTCTTCAGGTATGTCTCATTTCACCCAAGGCCTGCAAATAGGATAGTTGATTTGTAGGAGTGGGTGGATTTTGGGGTGGTTTTTTTTGATTGTTTGTTTTTTTGTTTGGTTTGGTTTAGTTTGGTTTTTCTTTTTTTTTTTTTTTTAATTTGTTTTGGCTTTTTTGGTTTTGTTTTAGTTTGGGGTTTTTTTGTTTTGATTTTAGATTTGGTTTTCATTTTCTTTTTTTATGAGGGGGGGTGGCTGCTTGTAGAATGGCAATTGGGATTCACACATCTATTTCTGTGTTCATTATACTGACCCATCACAGAATCTAATCTATGGTTTATGGTAGCTTTTGTGCAGGTGAGTTCCAACTCAGGCTCCCAGGACATCAGCATTATAAACTCTATGGGACCCTTGTTCCCCTCATTATACCTAATAGCCCTCAGACACAACTGCTCCAGTCATTTAAGCCCAGCGTGATAACTGCTCATACAAGGAGGAAGAGAAAGTAAAAATGTCCATTTCTATTTGGGAGAGAAAGTCAAACTTCCACAATAGTTATTAATGTTTGCCCCTGTAGAATAAAAATGGGAACATTTAAAAGAACGCCTGGATGAGTGAACAGCAACAAAACACTCAACTTTCAGGAATGCAATGCTCAGCGTTCACAGAATTACTAATTTCCTTTTAGATGGCAAAATGCTTATGGCCATAAGCAGGAGTAATTACGTTGGAAAATTAGATTAGCTCACCACACTAGGAATCTCCATTGAACAGTACTGGCACCCGGCAGAGGATGTGGTCTGTTGGAAGGGATGAAAGGTATCAGGGTTGCAAGAGGGATCATCCATTTATCATGGTAATTTTCTCTGTAGTATTCAATCAATGGCGTTCTTTTGCTGAAGGCACAGGAATGGGCTGCTTCGTATGTTCTTCCTGGGTGCAATGCAACCTCTGAACATTTCATGCTTTGGTTACTTATCTCTGAAATGTAACCATTATGCAGAGCTGTCCAAAACAAAGCAAAACAACAAGAAAAAATGCCGAAACAAAACCCAAAGCCTCAGAAAATGTGGAACCATTTCAAATATTAGTGAAAATTCAGATAATCACCAATTCCATTGTTTTGATGCTTTTTATTCAATACTACAGTTTAAAAAATTCATGTGGATATGTCTCTTAAATTAAGCCAAACACAGAAAAGAACTATTCAGAAGGTAACTAATTCCCTACAAGCTTCATGAAGTAGACAGCTATATAAAGAGGCAGACCTGAGAAAAGCCCCTTTGCAAAGGTAAAGCTGGAGTATGTGAGCCTTACCAAATATCAGAGAATCCATATAGAAAGTGTGAACTAGGGAACAAAGTTTTCACTGGAGATTTAATACTCCTCTATGCCAAAGTCAGCAGACCATAAAACAAACATTTATGAGAAATCAAAATTCATCAGTTTTGCAGATCATGGTAGGATTTCTGCTCTTAACAGTCTAGTTATCTATGCAGCTGCAGATGATGTGATCCATGCCCCACCATCCAGTGCATTCTGAAATCATTGGTAGCTTTGACAAGAGGATCGATCTGTGTCATTTAACTGCCATAGATTCCAATGATAGGTGAATGGTATGAGAGAGACTGGAATTTGAACATTGACTAGTGTCACTGTATAAAAGGTTGATCCCCTTCACCAATGTCTACACAGTATGCAGTGATGCAAAATATGGAGACCTTATCTATGTTTACAAGTTCCTAAAGGGTGGGTTGAAGGATGATGGAACTGGACTCTTTTCAGTGGTTTCCAGTGAAAGGATAAGGGGGAACAGGCATAAGCTGGAAGATCCACTCAAATATGAGGAGAAACTTCTTTACAGTGAGGGTGACAGAGCCCTGGAACAGGCCCAGGGAGGTTGTGGAGTCCCCTTCTCTGGAAATCTTCAAGACCTTCCTGGTTGCAGTTCTGATTGATGTGCTCTTGGTGATCCTGCTTCAGGTGACCTCTAGTGGCCCCTTCCAACTCTGTCTAATCCGTGAATCTGTGAATCCATAGCCTTTATTTCATTATTAAAAACATAGTGGGAAAAAAATTAGGTGTATGTAAAAAAGGCAGAAATTTTTAATATAACTCAGTGAAGTACAAAGAATCCAAAAGTCTCTATTCCAAAATCAGCGGCTCTGGGACACTTTTTCTTTCTTTTTTTCACCGATGATTTCATGTGGAGATGGAGAAGGGAAAGACACCAGAGAAAGAAATATATATTATTTTTTTATTGACAACATTTGGAAAAAATATACAATTTTTGGTTTGGACAAAAAATTAAAAATGAGACGTTATCTTCTAGAAAAATCCCAGTAGCTAGATTTGCAACCTATACTGACTAATTGTGAACAGGACCTAGAACAACAGAGCTGAAGGGCTTACTACCTGATTTTGGTCCTTCCACTAAGCCACCACCTTAATCTATTATAAATTTTATCATGCTTCTTCAATAATTATTTTTCAAATAACTTGTAAAACCATGCACCAGCATTAAGAGTATTTTCTAAGTGGAATGAAGAGGTCACTTGCTTTATTACTGAATGACATGAATAAGATTTATTTTTATTTAATGACTCACCTTTCAATTATTTTTCTTCTGCTCTATTACATTAAATTAATGGTTTATTTGGGCTATTTCCCCCCCCATTTTCTTGATATGTGTCCTACCAGAAACCAGTTTTTCTATGCTAGGATTAAGTATAAGCACATAATTTGGATCTTAAGTTTTTGTAATTTTAGTACATTAACCGAAGATAAATGGCATACAATGCGTATATTATAATAATTCAAGAATATTTCATCTTCAATAAAAGTACATTAATATTAACATTTTATGTGCAGGTTTTAGGTCAGAGCCTTAGCTAAATCATTCCATTCACTTTTTGTTTAAGCTGTCCAGTTTTCACAGAGATTTGTAATTTAAACTAGCCCCATGCATTTTGGTACAGAACACTTGATTCTATGCAAAATATTTACTGACATTAATTCATGGTGGTTACGGTGCTCATGAGACATGATAATGCCAGTCATTCCAAATTCTTACTGATTATTTTTGCCACACCAGCATTTATTCAGCAGGATGAAAAATCTACTGCTGCTCATCAGTTAACTGAAACAGTCCTTCTGTCCACAGCTAAACCAACCTCGGCTGGTTACCAGTCACCCAATAACCGACTGAAGAAGCCCCAATATCTGTAACATTTCCATTAGTACACCCTTAATAGGCTACATACCAGTGACCTGGTTTTCCTTAAGATACAAGTCCTTCGTGTTACCAGTCACATGGCTACTGTGAGCCAAAAAAAAAATCAGGCACATAATCTTTGTTAGACATACAGAAGGCTGAAAAGCAGAACTCTTGTGTCTTCAACACTGTTGATGCAGTGTCACCTCCAGCATGTCATTTGGTGCCAAATTGTGAGTCTTTTTAGGCACAAGAGTGAATGAGGCATCCCCACTGGTTTCAAAGAATCAGTCCATATCAATCTCTACTTAAAGGACTCAATTTAGCAAAGTTGTGCTCTTGATTTCAACAGAATCAAGTCAAAGTTGATTAACCTCTGACTCTTTTTCCCTCTTAAGATGTAAACAATCTTTGTATTGGTTTTAGTGGAGTGCTATATGACTGAAAACATTTCTGCAAGAAAGGCATGTGATCCCTACAAAAAGGTACTGTATATGCATTTCTGTGTATACAGCATTATTTATAAATGCTTTGGCAAGTGGATAATTTGCTTTGGGCCTTTTCTGAATAGAAGTTTCTATATAAATGCAAATTATTTATTTCTCGTAGTAATATTTGTTTTTCAGGCAAGTTTATTTTCCCTTTGTTTCCTGGCTCTGAACACCCAACAGATTCCACTTCACCTGTATTTTATTCAAAGTTTGTTTCACTTATGCCCACAATCTCCTTGTTCTATAGAAGAAATTGCCTTCAATTACACATATATCACAGCACTTAAACATTAGTCTCACTTTCTTGTGGTTAATAATTCACCTTATATTCTAACATCCATCAACATAAAATCAGCATAACAACTTTTATGAATCCCTTTATCATCAACACATTCCAAATGCTTATACAATTCACACTACAGATTCACATAGGAACTGGCTTAATAGCCCTTAAAGTTGCTATAATGTTCACATCCTTTCAATCATAGAATTATTGTTCATGTTTTCAGACAAGACCCTTTTTAGTCATTTTAGGTTATTATCTCATATTTCTTTACATCCTTCAAGCTGGATCTGCATCTCAATAAAGCTGGTGCAAACTGGTGTAAAACTGCTATTGTTTATAGAGTTACTCCACACTTGCACCAGTGTAATTGAGCCAAACTTGCCTGGGTGTTGGCAACACTTTGTGGGAGTAGGAGAGTGGAAAGGTGGATGAGGGAACTGATTTGCCACGGGATTTCCATTCACCAGGTAACAAACTTCCTCTACTTTAATTTTTAAAAAGTTTTGGTTTTCTTACTCAGAATATCTTACTCACAGACATTTTTCAGCCATGGGATGTTGAATATAGTTGAAATTATTTTATCTGGACCTGTTAATTCCTCATGTTCACTCTCCTTTTCTGAACACAGTTTAGTGGTTCTAAGGTCTGGTTCCCCCATCAGCTGCACATTGAGGTCAATGGGAATTACATACACATCTGTCAGGATAATCAACTCACAAGTTTAGTATCACCATTAATTTAAGACTTAATTTTATCATTTCCATAGGCAATCTGTACTTTTACCCCGTTGGATTTTTCACAGTGATTTTGTCTTCTTATATTTCCTTCTACTTCTGTCTCATTTCAATAACCCATTCTCTTCCGAGGGGACTGCTTTTTCACGTCTCACCTCCTCTCTCTCCCCAAACCAAACTTTATTACCTCAGACTATAAAAATACCTTAGACAAAGCCTAAAGTGAGGTGTGACAGAGAAACTGCTGAGACTTTTCTTCCTTTGTCAGTCATTGTTGAGTAGTATTCTGCTGTGTTTTTAATTAATGGCAATTATTAATTCATGAATTCATAGTGCATTAGCACCTCGAAGCTCTATTATGAACCCCCATTGTGCTTATTAATGTACACCCACATAACAAGCTGTTAACTTCACATTTTGGAGCATTGTATGAATAAAAAATGCAATTACAGCTGCGACTATATTAATGGCCTGATTCTTCATTCTTTTACACTGCATATATGCCAGAATAGCTCAATGGAAGCAAAAAGAGAGAGACCAATGTATCAATATGCTAGGTTTATAAGTATGGTGGATATTAGAAGATATAATAACCCAGAATATGTGAGTTTTCAATTCCACATATGCACCAGTGATGAGGTTCCCCAGAAGACATGTACCTTAAATACAGGAATATACAGTCTCCCTGATTATTTCCCCAGAAGAAAAATAACTCTCCTGCTCAGTCCGGAGCAGGACTGAATTCTGGAGTTTTAACAGCAACTAATTACAAAAACATGAGGGTATCAAGTTGTAACAAGTTTACCTATTTCCATGCTTTTTGTTGACCAAAGGTTGTCTATGAATCCTTAAATACTTGCACAAATTTATTGTAGTCATTAAGATAACCCTGAAATAATGAAAATAATCCAGCAGTATTTTTTGCCTAATATGTTATTAGATAATTGGGAATCTGAATTATGTCTTAGGCCCTCATTCATGTTCATTCTTGTCCCCTACTGGTTAGGAGACTGCTGTCCAAACTATATATTTTTATATATATCTTTAAAGAATGCAAAGACAAGAAAGAGAAGAGGTTATGCCAAGGACGATTTTAACCTCAGAAAGTAACAAATAGGAGGGAGACTGCAGGTCCCCTAAAATCATGTGTAATGATTTGTCATCGGAACTTAATTTATCTTAGTATGTGGTGTTGGATAGCAGTAAAAATCTTCCTACATGAGGATAAAAGTAGTAGGTTAAATGAAAATGTAAATAATAAAAAGGTATTTTAATCTTCACAAATCTCTGACTAGACACCAGAGGGATGGCTGTTTGAAATGAACATTAAAAACTACTTTGGTCCCTCAGAAAGCCAACTTTTACCATATATTTAAACTCTACAAAGAATTGGTCCTCCAAATTATATCCAGATAACCAAAACTCACAGTCTAGTATTAGCATCTTCCTGCTATTAATGTCTTGAAGAACCAGACTGCTGGAAATTAGATTCTTCTAACAATTGTTATTCAGAAAGCTTTGAGTATTACCATGTTTAAGTATAAAAGAGAGTCTAATAAAGAGTCTAAGAATAACACCTGGAATGTAGAATACATGCAGATAAATTTTAGGAAAAAAACCGATGCATCTTGTAACAGAAAGGATTTTTATAAGCAATCAGCTTCAAAAGCTTCACTCAAAATGATGTGTTTCCTTAAGAAATAAGTGGTTCCAGTCACCCGAGAAACCTGGTCATAATTTATTCAGTTGGTGGTTCAAGTATAACCTTCTTTCTCTGCACTGCAGAGGAATTGAGCTAGGAGACATGGTGTAAAACACACAGATGAAAAGACTTTCTCTGCTTTGCTCAGGGAATTGTGGTATTGGCAATTTCAATTCTTTTAAATTTGTATTCTGATTTCCTTTATTCTGGTGTAAATTGTAGATAATCTGTGTAACAATCTTGTCTAGCATAATCTTTTAAAAAATCATATTCTAATATCCAGCCAGCATTTTACTGCAACAGTCTGTGCTGGTTGGAGACCACCATCAGCATGTCTATATCGTTTTCTGACTCTAGAATTTAGATCACAGGTGTTGTTTTTCAGATATGCTGTTTTTCATAGTGGTATGATATCACAGTTACCATCATAACTGAGAGCTTATGTTGTCTTGTAAGATGGAGCGTTTTGCATCCCCTAGTGTTCCTTTTCCCTCCCCTCAAGCCTTACATCAGACAAAGAAGCAGGATGTACAGCACCACACTGTAGGCCTGAAATTTTTTTTGAGATGCCACTGACACCTCTCAGTTCCCCATCTTTTCTGCCAGGTGTGTCCCTGAGATTTCTGCCCCCAGAGGAGAGCTGGGAAATGGGCTTCTGCACTCACAGATGTACCACAGAAACCCAAATCAACTTCACCACCCTTTCCTAACAGGTTTTGGTTTGTGGATATTTTTTTTCTCCCCTGTTCTTTCCCCCTTTTAGCTACAGCAGTAAGTGCATTAAAGAAGTACATTTAGGTCACTTTAGACCAGAACATTAAAACAAATGCTGATAGTTCAAGGTTAATAGATGCATAAAACAAAAGTAATTCCATGTCAAAGCTGAGATGACAGGTGATTTGACTTGAGACTGCCTTGCAATCACTCTTTTACATGTGCTCTGTACTGAGCCTGGCGGAAGGTGTTATGTTTCTGACATTTACTTGTCAGAAACGTATGACAATAGAAATTGTTTCTATCTCTGCTGGTCCCAGATGTTAACCTTCTAGCTTTATTTTGTAATTGGGGTTCCACGGAGCTTTAACATTTTCTATTGATTCAATAGAAGCGATAACATTTCCAATCATAAGAAGGCATTATAGAAATATCAGGCAATTCACATATCAAAATGTTTGATAGCTGGGCTCACCACATTAATTTCTGTCACCTTTGCTAGGAACCCTTTATCCTCTTTTTAATACTGAAGGACACCTGAGAGTAGTTTCTGTCACTTTTATTGTTCAATAAAGTAGACAAAAGTTTCAATTAACAACCAAGGAGCCTCTAGGAAATTGTGAATGAGAGTATATTTTATTCATTTTACTGTATTTCTTTTTTCTAATGTGCCAGCTGTGACTTCTAAGCCATGCTTCACAGGGGAGAAAGGAAAAAAAAATTGATATAAGCTTATACAGTCTGAGGGCCATATTTTTAAAACAACTTTGTTCTAGCTGTGGGAGTTAGGTGTTACAAATATTTTGAAAATTCAGCTCTGCCTCTGGATACCAATAATTTAAAGACTGATATCATCCCTAAGGTTCAATTCAGATCCAAAGAAAAGAAAGAATGAATCTAATATGTGGTGTATTAGGTTAGGAATAAGATTCAAGGTATCCTTTCTAAAGACTTACTGTACACCAGCATCCTGTTTAAAAGCTTGGATGCTTCATCTACACTTAGCTATTTTGTGGCTGTTAAGTGGCCAGAGGCTGACCTGTTGGTCTCAATGCCATTTCTATGCCACACATCCTCTCTTGCAGACAACACTACTAAGCTCATACATGTAGGTGTCAAGGCCAAACTGCCATTTTACCTCAAAAACTCTGCTAAAGAAGCATGCACTTCAGGTTGTGATGGAATAAACTTTTGTCCTGGCCAGTCATTCAACTGAGAGGTGTAATTGCAATATCCCTTCTGGCGACTTGTTGCTTGGATACATTCGGCTTTTCTACCCCTCTGGTTGAACAGTCAGTGAAGCATGGTGCGACAACCACTCTCTGCAGCTCTGAAGTCCTCCTGACTTCACAACTTCCCGCAACACCTCCCCCTACAAAGTGTCACAGCTGAAGGACAATGACACAGCCCTGCTGAGTCTGAGTAACCAAGGGAACAGTTCTCACACAGTTTTAAGACCATGTCTGTTATCGCTTATTTCAAAGGATGCACTGAAAAGAAAGGCCAGTAAAGAAAGAATTGATTATTTCTGTTTTGGAATATCTGTTTATTTCTGTTTTTATTTTAAAGTCTGCACATATATCTTGTGACCAATATTAGAGCTTAAATCATTTTTTATATGTTTCCCTGAAGGTTATAAAAAACCTCAATAATGCTGTTCGTTCCCTCTTTCTTCTCTCCTTCATCCCCAGCTTGTGAAAGAAGAGAATTTATATAAAATTTCAATCCATCTAAAAGCTACCAATGTATAAAACAGGATAACCATTCCACAATGTAATAAATATAAACACAGCTCAATAGACATCAGTGTCGTGGAAACAATTGTTAAATTTCATAAAGAAACATTCCTTATAACTGTATAAACGGCCTGTCACAATGATTGCATAGGATGAGTCAAGAGCTACATCTGGTCTTGGCTGTTTATTTCCTTTTCATTCTCATAGCAGGACACAGAAGTACTGTGAAAGAGAAGTCTTGCCATTGGTTGAGAAGTCAAATGGCCTTTTCTCACACCGTTCTTTCCCCTTTCTAAACAGAGTGTCAATCTACTTATGTGTAAAGGGAGCTGTGAGATCATCTGGTTACTGGATAACAAGCAACATCATCTAGCTGGCCAGCTACATGAGGATTTTCTTAATCGTTTTGACCAAAGGACTCTCTTGTATACAAATTTCTTCTTCCCCATCAGACACAACATGAACCATCAGTTGCCTGACACAGTGTTTCTTCTCTCACAAACTAAAACTGATGGGCAAATGCTTTGTGGTTAAAGTGCGGACTAAGACTAGAGAGTGAGGGGTGCCTAGCTCTGTCACAACTCTGTGCCAAAAACTACATCATATGATATCAAGTCACAAATTCTGCAGTAAGGTTTGGGTGGTTTCAATGTATGACTGATGATTTCTAGATGATACAGAGATCTGGGAAATCTCACACTAATTTTCAGGATTAACCAAACCTAAACAGTTAACGATGATATTAAAAAGATTTAGTCATGATATAACTTTACAGGTTTAAAATATTTTTTTGTACTTTTTTTTGTTTCATCAAACAATCCAACTGGAAAAAAGAAATCTTTTGCATCTTAAGAGACAGACATCTGCACAACAGAACATAATTTGACATACTTTCAGGTGTAGAAAGGACAGCTTTTCAGTGGTTGGAGTTTGTGTATTTCATAAATTTGTTGTTGTACAGTGTATATATCAAACTGATTGTCCAAAACCTGAATCATTTAAAAGTCATCATCAGTGGTTAAAAGGTTTGTGGTTAAAAGGTTTGATTTATATATCATATTTTGTCTCTTTAAACTTTCAGGTTTTGAGACGTTCATAAATAACCCAAGGTTACTTACTACTGTGTGTTTTAACCTACAAATTTATGTTTGGTACAGTTTGGGTTACTAGAACTACCATCATGAAATTATTTCTATAAAAGCAGTAAAGAACAAAGCAATGAAATTGTAATTAGGAAAAAAAATCTAATTTCTGACAGAAACAATGAGAAAAACAATAAAAGCTCAAGGAAAGCTATGATGGAAAAAGCCTATTGTTATGAAAGTATTTAAGGGTGGTTTTTTTCCTTTTAATTATTTCTCAGTAACCAAAATATGTATTTCTCTTGAAATTTTTTTTTTTTCATCAGAAAAAATATTTAATTCTCCCCTGTTTTCTCAGGAAAAGGACCAAATTTTAAAACAGAACTGATAAATATAATTTGTGGATTTTTTTTTGTCTTTTTTTTGTTTTTCTTGCAGAAGACAATTTTCTCACCTAGGACACTGCTCTATGCCAAAACAGATTTGAAAAAGAAAGAATATCACACATAAAATATGCAATATATAATTAATTTGGATGTAAGATGGACTCACAGGATAATACAAGATGTAAAAATATGTCAGAAATATATAAGAATGACCGTAATGAGATCCAAAATTTAGGAGGAAGAAACTATCACTGTCAGCCTCATACTCTTCCTTAGGGAGGAAGTGTTTGGGTGTTGTCAACTTTCTGTTGCCTGCCCCAGAAAAATCCATCAGAATAAGGACTGCTGAAGAGAGTTTAGAGTGTACATAGCATCAAAGAAAAAAGATAGAAACTAGAAAGTGTACCTATTACAACTGTAACTGTATAGGGATCAATTTGATAGCTGTGTCCCAGCTGGAGCTCACGCTGAGACCGCTAATGTTAAGCATCTCGCTACACATGGACAATGCCCAATAGGACATACCCCAGCATGTTTGTCCATCCCTAACTCTTTGAAAGATAGAATCTTGGAACATGATTATGTTGGAAGGGACCTTTTAGATAATCTAGTCCAACCATCAACCTAACAGTCACAAAAACCAGCACTACCATGTCTCTATATGACGCATCTACCTGTTTTAAATAATCCCAGGGATTGTGATTCAACTGCTTCCCTGAGCAGCTTGTTCTAATATTTGTCAACCCTTTCAGTGAAAAAATTTTTCTTAATATCCAATCTAAATCTCCCCTGGCACACCTTAAAATCATAGAATCATAGAATCGTTTGAGTTGGAAGGGATCTTAAAGATCATCAAGTTTCAAACCCCCTGCCGTGGACAGGGACACCTCCCATGAGAGCAGATTGCTCCAAGCCCCATCCAGCCTGGCCTTGAACACCTCCAGGGATGGGGCATCCATGACTTTCCTGGGCAACCTCTTCCAGTGCCTCACCACCCTCACTCTAAAGACTTTCTTTCTGGTGTCTAATCTAAATCTGTCCCTCTTCCAATTTAAAACCATTGCCCATTGTTCTGTCACAGCGCTTCCTTGTAAACAGTCCCTCTCCAGCTCTCCTATAGTCTCCTTTCAAATATTGAAAGGCCATTATAAGGTTGACAAACCCAGCTGTCTCAGCCTGTCCTCATATGGGAGGTGTTCCATCTCTCTAGTCATCTTTTTGGCCCTCTGCTGGACCCATTCCAACAGGTCCATGTGCTTCCTGTGTTGAGAACTCCAAAGCTGGACACAGTACTCCAGGTGGGGAATCACAAGTGCAGAGTAGAGGGGAAGAATCACCTCCCATGACCTGTTGGTGACACTTCTCTTGATGTAGCCCAGGACATGGTTAGCTTTCTGGGCTGCCAGTGTGCACTGCCAGCTCATGTTGAGCTTCTCATCCACAAGCACTCCCAAGACCTTCTCCTTAGGGCTGCTCTCCAGCCATTCTCTGCCCAACATGTATTTGTGCCTGGGATTGCCATATCCAAGGTTCAGGACCCTGCACTTGGCTTGGTTAAACTTCATGGGGTTTGCACAAGCCTACCTCTTCAGCCTGTCCAGATCCCTCTGGATGGCATGCCTTTCCTCCAGTGTGTCAACTGCACCACCAAGCTTGGTGTCATCAGCAAACTTGCTCAATGCACACTCTATCCCACTGTCCGTGTCACCGACAAAGATGTTAAATAGTACTGGTCCCAGTATGGACTCCTGAGGAACACCACTTGTCACTGGCTGCCACTTGGACATTGAGCCATTGACTGCAATCTTTGAGTGCAGCCATCCAGCCTTATCCTTATCCACCCTCCATCGATCCATGCGGTCCACCCATCAAATCCATGACTTTCCAATTTTGAGACAAGTATGTTGTGCAGGACAACGTTAAATGCTTTGCATAAGTCCAGGTAGATGATGTCAGTTGCTCTGCTTTTGTCTACCATGTCTGTGGCAGTATCATAAAAGGCCACCAGATTTGTCAGGCACGATTTGCCCTTGGTGAAGCCATGTTGGCTGTCTCCAATAACCTCCTTATTTTCCATGCACCTTAGTAAATATTCCAGGGGGATCTGCTCCATGATCTTGCCAGGCACAGATGTGAGATTGACTGGCCTGTAGTTCCCCGGGTCTTCTTTATTTCCCTTTTTGAATATTGGAGTTATGTTCCCCTTTTTCCCAGCCAGCAGGAACTTCGCCAGAACCTGAGGCCATTTGCTCTTGTCTTTTCACTTGCTAGTTGGGAGAATAAACTGACACTCACCTCACTATAACCTTCTTTCAGGTAGTTATAGAGGATGATAATGACCCCGTCAGTCTCCTTTTCTCTATTTTGAATGACGCCAGTTCCCTGAGTTGCTTCTCAAAAGCCTTGCGCTCTAGATGCCTCACCAGCTTTGTTGCCCTCCTCTGTACATGCTCCAGGACCTTAATGGCTTTATTGCAGTGAGGGGCCCAAAACTTACCACAATATTTGAGGTGGTGCTTCACCAGTGCCCACTACTGAGGGGCAATCACTTCCCTAGTCCTGCTGGCCACATTATTCCTGATAGAGGCCAGGATGCTATTGGCCTTAGCTGTATGGACACACTGCTGGCTCATAGATGCCACAGAGGACATAGCTCTGGTCACCAGGTCCCAGAAAGATTGTGCTTGGAGAATACATCATCCCTCATGGCCCAGGACCAGAATTTCCATGTGTGCTTTCCTTGGAGTTTGTGGCATCACTGTGCAACACATCAGCAGCACCCAGAGAACATGTGCAACCAAATGAGATGAGCCAAATGATTGATATGCCATGGGCTGCAGCAGGGAAATCCAAAAAGCTTCCTGGCTGCTCATGAAATAGAGATGGATTTTCTAGTGAATGCCCATCTCATCTGTGAATTTCGTGTTTTAAACAAGTGTTGTATGGGTGACCTGTTGACAAGGAGAAACTTCATTTAAAGAATTGTGAAACATTGGTGAAGAATGTACAAAACCCCCAAAACTCTAGAAGTTGCTGCCTCACTTCAGTGTCTCAGACATGTTAAAAATTGCCCCTGCCAAAGAGATGAGAACAAAGCTAAATCTGAGGGGTTTTTTCCTTTTCTGCCTTCGTGCTTTTGCTGGACAAGTTGCATCCCTTGGCCTCGCTGATGTGTTTTGGGACTCTGCACAGATACCCTCAGCACTTTCAAGTCTCACTCCTAGGGTCAGAGTTAGAGTTTTCTGTTATGGACAGTCAGCACTGCACAGGAGGAAGTAATTTCTCAGATAACCTGTGCAGATCCCATGGAGAGCTGTGACTATCAGGACTAAGACCTTGAATTTGATTTTGTATTCTTTAGAGAGCCAGTCCAGAGAGCAGAGCATTGGGGTCATATGTTTTCAGTTGCTAGAGGACTTTTTCTTAGTCAGGGGATTTTACTGAACCTGTACTAAACTTTCTTTTGAGAAATAGCTTTCCAAATGCCCTCTGTTATTGCGGATAACTAGTTGGTGTTCTTTTGTTGCACAGACTCTGAAATATTACATGATGACGTGACAGAAAAAACAGTACTGAAAGATAGGAGGTGAATTGTGTATTTATACAAGGCTGTATACAGGGAAGTAAAGGAAGTTTATATTGTGGGCCAGTGAACAGAATTACAGATGTCTCTTGATTGAGATGAGGACCAGTATACCCTCCTGCCCCTGACTGTACATAGGATTGATTTTAGGAATATAGAAGTTACATTAGAAATAGTGGACTTATTTAAGTAATTAACAAGTGGACGTGACGTGCAGAACCAAGGCCTAAATATTGTATATAAAATTTATGCATCACATTAGAAAAGTTATTACTGTTACAACACAAGCGAGGAAATGCCAGATTTGTCTGCTCTTAATTATGCAATCACATCCATCTACAAACCACTGCAGTTTTCGCCTCTAGTAGCAAAGCAGTATGTAATTAAGGATGATATAACTTGTGCCTACACATGAAAAGATTTAATTATCTCCTTCTCTTCCTTTTCAAGACTAGTCTTCTTTCATTGCTTCCCATCTCTGATCCTTGGTCTTAGGTTAGCCATACCTCCAGTCTCACACCCAAATTTCCCTTACGCAAAGATCTCTCCTTCTACCTTTAATCCCAAGGTTTCTTCCCTCTTACAGTTTTTCTCAGTTCGTTCTCAGAAATGTTTGCAGTGTTCTGGCTGACATTTTCAAAGAAACATAGCCATCAAGAAATCTGAACCAAACAGACTCAACCATTCATGTTTGGCAAACATTAGCAAACAGAAGTGGGCTGAGGTAACAGGGAAATGCTCAGCAGTCTTGTTAATTGTCTCTGATATCTACCCTCTTCCTGTAATAAGCTGTGGTCCTCCTTACGTACCTACCGAGTTACACACGTATATGCATCTATATACAGTGATTACAGGAAATACTCTGCAGTCAGTTGTTTCTGTAATTCAAACATAAAGTAATCTACTTCAGGCACAATAACATACAGGAAAAAGTATGATTAGGGCTGCTGAGAAAACTAGCCTGCAACAGCAAATACTGATAGAGGATTTTGACACAAGCCTGTATTACCTTATAACATATTATCATTTCTTATGGTTCCAAGGTCAATGTCTCTTTCTCAAATAACATTTCGGACCTGTAATTGTTCATCTACATGCCAGCAATTATGGGAGAATTGATCAGCCAGTAATTAATGCTGTGCTATTACACTTTTTAATTTGTAGATTATGCAGCTGCAAGCGTTCACACATTTTTAATTTGTATATTATACAGCCACAAATGTTTACAATGCCCTTTTTAATCTCCTTACACTACCAGTGCCATTATTCACTATAGATTAATGATACACCGAATGCTGAGGTTTATTTCATTTACCACTCTTACCAAGAGAGCTGTTAACATTACTGTGCTCTATTACTTAATGTCTTACTGCAGCTGCTAGTGAGCATTGGTTACCCTTTAAAATATTACCAGTCAGTTATTTTTTCTCTTTCTCTCTTTTTTTTTTTTCCCCCAACACTCTTGCTACTGACAATATGACTCTGTGGTAATATCACACTTTATTTCCAAAGTTATTTGTTCCAAGGTGTTTCAGTCTTTTGTTCCAAACAATGGTGTTTCTCTAGCCCTGTATGTTTAGCATTCCCTAGCCTGTTTCTCCTTACACTCTTTCTCTGTGTGACTTCACTATCACTCATCATATTATATCATAAACTGGGAAGCTAGCCCACATCCTTACTTCAGGGAAACATCCCTGTTCAGGACAACATTTCAGCATGTCTTTAACTTAAAGTATATGCTCCAGTCTACACAGAACCTCTTGCTTATTGTTTGCTTGAATATGACACTGTAGGATTAATCTTTCTTGCCCTTTCCACAGCTTTAATCCAGAATCTACCAAAGCCAAGAAGAACCTTGTCCTCATCTATAAGACTAAGATAATTTAGCAGAGTTGCTTAATTTATTCCTAATACAGCAATGCTATTGCTTGCTCTTGTAAAATGATTTGTGATATAAATTAAGTCTTAAAATCTTAAACCTTTTCAAATAATAAAAACATACTTGGCTTTCTAGGCTCTTATTTCAAAGAACAGGCACGCTACATATATTTCAAACATTCTATTCAGTGTTGCTGGATTGTCATTTGCACTTTAGGTGAAATGTTCTGTTTTCCTCAAAAGTACACCAAGCAAAACAGTTTTTTTCCTTTCCATCTTCTTCAAGACAGAATGAAAAAGTTTCAATTTATATACTAGGATAAAACAAGCATTGCCTGATACCTGGTTCCCATGCAAATAAAAGACTTAGACCACTTCTCATCTTCATAGCCTTGTAAAATCCTCAAATAGTGCTGAAAGGAAAAGTTGCAAATTAATGACTAACCAGACAGATAATCACAAGCTGCCTTTACATAGCTTTGACCACGTACTTCATTAGAAACTTTCTGTAAAGGTTTTCTTTTTTTTTTTTTTATTTTCTTTAACAAAAAAGTCCGCTGTACATGTCCCTTGAACTAATTTTCCTTCAAAACTATATTTTTTCCCAGAAAGCAGATCCCTTTGATGCGTAAACTGCAAAAAAAACCTCCAATTTTCAATTGAAAAGCAGTTTTGGAAGCAAAAATATCCAAGCAGTCTTAGTCAATGGCATTACAGTGACTTATACCACTTGAAGATTAATACTTATTATCACACTCACATGGGCATTGCAAGGATTAATGTTTGCAACGTTTCACTGGAAAGCTAAAATGATCACACAATTATCTCTCACAAATGTTAAACAGTGGCACCTGAGATAACTCATGTGTTACACATTATCTTAAGTTGAAAAGACTTCTGAAGGGTCTTAAATATCACTGTTTATAATTATAAAGTCTTTCAGAGGGGTCTTGTTAATAAGCAGCTGAAGAAAAACGTAAACATTTATACATAATATTAATTTTGCTTTAAATCTAAATAGTCTCTGGGGAAAATAAATAAATTACTTTTTATATTTTCTGAAAATGATTTATGTTTCCAGTTGCTCTAATTTTTTCTCTTGTATAATAGAACGCTTCTACAGTCAGACTGAAGTATGTTCTCCCATCTCAAACCCCAGAAAATTTTAGTATAGTGTTTCCCAAGCTTTCTGTTGTCACCAACTCTTAAATGTGTTCCTGATTTCCATGATTTAACTGGGAACCTGGTCCCTTGACTGAAGAAAGTTTACAGACTGGTTCACAAAATACAATAACTGGTAACAAGAGACTTGGTTTTTTGTTTTGTTTTGGTTTTTTTTGTTTTTTTTCTGTGTGCTCTGAGCTCTTATCTGAATGTAATACTTTCAGATAAAGCTAACCCAGTACAGTAAAACTCATTTGACACCACCAGCAGAAGACTTCAAGGTAGATATGGAAGTCAAATTTTTGCTTCTTACTGGCTGAAGGTACACCCTGTGTGCTGTTTTGAAGTGGCTCAGAAGGATAACAATCCGTCTAAACCCCAATTTTATGTTCCTTGCTGTCACTACTTGCTAAAAGGTTGCTGGGCTCTATCACCAAGTACCAGACTCACAGAAGGTGAGTTTGCATGCTTGTTCTCTCCTTTTATTACTTTTTTTGTGTGTTTGACCCGATTCACAAAAATTACCTTAAGGTGACTAACTTCCATTGACTCTTCACCAAAGATATTTTCTTGGAATTTTTTTTTTTCTATATCTAAATAGCTCTTCTGTACCTAGAAAGGGAGTTTAGGAAATGCTCAGACTCATCATTCTGGATACATCATTCAGATAACTGTAAAGATAATACTCTTCTGCTTTGCCCATGTGGCACCTGTAATTTTTTCCCAAATAACTGCCAGACAGGGCGCAAAATCTCTGGAATTTCCCTGAGCCCTGCAAATTAGTTTTTTCTCTTTCTCATACCCCACATGTCTTTCACTACTGAGATTAAGGAGTTTATAAAATACAACTTGTTACAGCCATGAGGGATTACTACTATATATTATCACTCACAGCTCATTAACCTCGAAGCCCTGCTAACTAAGAAAATCCTCTCTAATGAGGTTTCCTTCACTGCACTAAAGAACAAAAGGTCTCAAAGTTTTGCCTATTACCAATCTCCCTCAAATTATTTTTCCGTAATTAAAATAGAACTTTAAGGCCATTTAAACACAAATCTGAATTTCTTCTACTGAAGAAAATCCTTGTCCACTCTTTTTCCATGCTTACAAAGGATCTTCAGGCTCTTAAAGAGAATGGGAATGCATTTCTAGTAGTTTCTGCCCTTTTGTCAAGTGTAAAAAGAAATTCCACTTTTGAAACAAAGTATATGACTTCTGGGCATATTAGAACTAATTCAGTTTTGGTGTAATCGGCCCCACCTTTCATTGACATTAATGGGAATCAGGCTTGTTTTCTCCTGGGTTAAATTAGGATTCTTTATCAAGAATTTCAAAAGTGACTGGACAACTTGTCAGGTGCCCCAGTGGTAAGTATGATGGAAGAGTCCAAATTAGATTGGCTTGACAGGAGAAGAAAAATAAATCTATTTACTATTATTTACATTATAGTAGTACTTAGAAGATCCAAAAGGGATTGAGAAACTCAGTCTGAGAATTCTGTGAGAAAGAAACTAGTATTACAAAATAAATCATAGAGGCATTAAATGTCCCAGATTCTAGTGTTACATGAGTACATGAAAATCTCTCTTCCTCACACTTTTTTAAAAAAGGGATTAAACAACAAATCCTGGGTAGTATTTAGGTTTCCAATTTCTATGATTTGATGAAAAACTTTTACAGTTTGAAGCCAGAACAGGCTTTTCATGTATTCATGTGGTATCTAAAAAACAGAACAATAATTAAAAAGAAAAAGAAGTTGATAGTTTCACAGACAAGGAGATGGAGGTGCAATTCCTTTCAGATATCAATTTTTCAAGATTTTTTTTTTCAGGATTGTCTTAAATTTTCAGATTGGCAGTATCAGTGCTCATAATTATTTACTTTAAATGCTAAGCTAAGTAGTAAATGCCTTCTGTACCCTTGTTTCTTAAATTATTTTTTGGTTACTAATTTGTAACTGCTATACTGCATTCAAATTCAGTTCCCAAGTGAAATAAAGCACAGTTATTTCACCAAAACCTCCAAGACACTAGTTATTTGCTACTTAGTGAATAAATCTAGTGATTTGAACACTCCAACCATTTAAATGTATCTAATATCAAAGATCAGCAGAAAAACTCTAAAAAGGAAGGTTGGTGAGATGCCCCCAAGTGTTTGATTGTTTGACCTGCTGCATGTGATACCTCTGTCATCTCTGTGTTCCTTCAAAAATGTCCCTGTGGGAGTTTGAGATGATCTGTGTGCTAGGTGGCTTCTAGAAGGTTTATTCCTTGGACAAGGAGCTTCCAAATATTTTTTAAATATGCACCTGATGAGATGTTTCTGACTCCTGTTTGCTTATAGGTAAGTCCTTCACAACAGAAATGAAGGGACATTTTGATAATTCATTGTCATCGATGGCAGCTCCTTCAGGAGCTAAAAGAAAGGCAGCTCATGCCACAGGAAAAGAGTAAGAAAAGTAAGAATACTTATACCAATTACATCTGTACAAGAAGTCAAACTGTAAATACTAAAACTAAGGTCAAGTAACGTGTGTATTGTGAGTCTGATACCTCCAGATCCTCCCTGCCTCTGTGGCTCATTGTGGCCACTGCCAGCAACATTTCTTTTCATTATTGCTCTAAATTTTAATTTACATATCTCAAAGTGACTTTGTGTTCAACTTCTAAACCAGGAAGCCCTATTGCCACCTTGGCTGCTGATAATAATCTTTATAGGAGCCAGACTTTAATTCTAGTTTCTTTCAGAGTTAAATGATGGCCAGCTAAAAGTATGATGAATCATGGGCAGATGCCCTCAGCAGAACTTTCTTCCGACAAGGAGGAAAAAACAAGCAAGTGTTTTCCACATATCAAATATACTTTCTTTACAAAGGACCTCCACAGTGATTCAGATTAGTACAATTGCCTGCCTCACTAGTTACGAGAGATGCTCTTAAGTCTTCATTTTTATTTTTGGCTATTTTAGTAATTTTAGTTGAATCATGCAACTGTTCTGTTTTTCTTTCCCACCTTTTTTCTCATTTATTTTTTTCTTTGAGGTTTTTCAAGAAAAATTTTTTTTAAAATGAGCTTAGTAGAAAGATGGTTTGTGGATTAGACAGCTGTAATGGTAAATAATAACTACATCTGTCTTTCTCCTTTTTTTTCATTCTTTCTTTTTAGATTGAGCTATATTAATTTGCCTAAAATGGACTTTCATGGGTGGGGTCAAGTGAGTGCTCAGTGGACACTAAATGGAAGCTTTGCACAGCCTGAGGCTGATACTACAATGTCTCGTTAGAAGGTGCTTGATATACTTATAGTGCTTTAGGGTTTCTTTTGCTTCTCAGGATTTTGTTTTGTTATGTTTTTTAAGAAAGCATGAAATGTTCTTCTCCCATTCTAAAGGTTCAGTTGAAATGCCTGAATGATTTCTATTCATTTTGCCTCCCCTGGAGTAGTTATGTTTGGTTTTTGACTTGGTAGCTTTTAAAAATAAATTTTACTAATTAATTATTAAATCTTTCATTGCCAGACAGTTGTGATGAAAGAATAAAATTAAACACACCTTTTATGAGCCTGTACTGCACAGCTAGATTTTGGTTCTGCGTAAAATCTTAAAACAAAGTAGTCATTCTGCTGAATCTAGTGTGAGGTGGGGTGGACTGTCCAGAGGTACGTGCACGTCTGGAGTAGTGGCTGTTACACCTTCAGTTCCCATGGGTTTATATGGATGATGAGAGTAAGCGACTTGCATGGAATAGGATGGATCGTCTTTGCCCTAGAAACATCCAGCAATTTCGAAAAAAGGGTATGCAGCAGATTTATGTGAGCTAAAGAGAAGCCTCCATCCACTTGATACCAGTGATAAGCCTCTCCCTGCTTGAACTAGCTTAAACGTACATTGCAGCAGGTTTTATTGTTAACTTCTCTTTGGCCTTCAACAAGTAGTCAATAGCCCTGCGGGTTATATTCTCCTCTGCCATCCTGATTGCTAGAAGCATTCATCCAGAACTAAGCCACTACAGTAAACAGAGCAAGGTGAGGATTTTTCAGCAAAACACTTTTTCATCAGAAAAAGGTGATCCATTGAAACTGAAACCTTTCACAGGAAAGGCCTGGATTCATTGATTTTTGTGGTGACAAAAGAAAAAGTTATGGATCTACCAAACTCTTTTCCTTTGAGGTATTTGAAGCAAATAGCATTATCCATTTCAAAAAATACTTCAGCAAATTTTAATGCAAGACTACAATACCACAGATAATTTAATAATCAAAACTAAATACTTGAATTGGTTTTGAAGAGAAAGGACTTTGGTTTTAACTCATATTTTTAGTTTAAACCTACTTTTTGAAGATCATCATGTGATTTCAGGTTAAACCAGAATATTTTTAATAAAATGGAGAAACAGGTTCCTATACAGCTGTAGAGAGGATAGCAAAATGCTCAATAATATTTCAGTTTTTGTCAGTGACTAGGGGAACCAACTAGTAAAGTATCTTCATCAGTACGCTTGCTATACCCATGTTTTAGAGTATAAATATGGCTTTAGATTATTATTTCTGATTGTCCTGGAAAAACACCCAAGCAACCATGACATAAATATAACCTTGATAAATAATATGTAAGCTTTAATATAGAGAAAAAATTATATCTGAATATGCTGCTCATCCAATGAAATGCCAAGATAAAAATATTACATCATAATAATATATGTCTATTGACTTGCCTTGCAGTCAAAGTAGAACAATTGCCTGTTTAACTTTTGTTTTCTTGAGCTACTGAAGCTTGAATTTTTCAATGAATTTTTCAAATAAATTTCTGAGTAAGGCGGTACCAGAAAGTGTCACAAGTAAAAATAGGATCTGAAAAACCATGGTGTCTTAAGATGAAGAATGGGTCTGGGAGAGCGGAAATACCTCTTCTGATATATATTTTCCTCATAAATTCATGGGAGTAGCCTGAAACTGCATTGCCTTAACCAAAGGAAACTAAAAAATTGCAATACTCAGGAGTGGTAAGACTTTTTATGCCAGGCAATCTGCATGGGATAACCAGGACTATGTTAAATTAAAGAATCAGATAAGAATATTAAAATACTAAGGCATACAATTTAAAAGCACAATGAAAAAGAAAAAGAAAAAAAAAAAAAGAACATATGTCACAGTAAGGGACAAAAAAGACTTCTTTTGCTTGCAGAGAAAAATAGCATATGCAGTTTGCCTGTCTCAGCAGAAACTAATATGAGGTGAAAGTAAGTGTAGAAAATTAAATGATCATAGTAAATTAATACAGACCTTCTAAGAAAGCAGATCAGGAAGTGTTTTTTGTAAATAATAGAGACCCAGATAAAAACTGGTTGGAATACTGATGGTGAGCTTTTTGCAAACACCCTGGTGCTGAATGAGATGGAAAACGTAAAACATGTTATAATCTAAAAAGGGCTCGTGGCCTTTTTATAAGACTGCTTCATCCACTGAGGAAACCAGTCAGAAAGATCAAAGGCTGCACTGGGTTTAGTTCTCTCCAAGAATCTGAAGCTGAGTGAAAAATAGAAGCAACCACAGAGTGTCAAACAACATATAGGATCTCAACTGAAATATTTTGTTTTCTCCCCAAACACTAGTGTATTAGCTGAACAGAGATAAAAGAAAAATCATTATAATCTTCATCATGGTAGCCATGAATTAGAGACGCATGAACTGCTAAACAGGAGATTTCTTCTTAGGCTTGTATTTACAAGTGAAGGGAACTGAGGTTTGCCTAAAATCAGGGATCAAATTTCCCAGGGACAGTAGATGATGAATTATCAAAGGATGTAGAGATAATGTTGGCAATAGCATATAGCACTGGGGATTGAGATAAATGCATTGCTGCTCTGTCAGATACTGGAAACAATCTCTGAAAGATATACAGGAGAGGATGAAAATGTTAAATCCAGGATTTGTCTAATCTCTCCAAACTTTGGTGAGTCCCCATGCTCCACTGTTCTCTGCTGTCCCATAGTCCCCAACATACATGCACAAATACACACCTTGCCAGTGACAATGAAGGGTGGCAGACATGATCACTCCAAGGACCTTGAATTGTTTCATAGCAGAAAATGAGTTCTGACCTTGAATGAGAAATACTTTGCAATATCCTGTTAGTGGTGTTATTCTCATGTGCACATGGAGCCAGTTTTCTGTTCTAATCTTGGCTGGTAATGCAACCGGTCACACAGACCCTTTCTGAGGGGCACTCACATTCCCTAGTTGGCACTAAAATTCCTGCAAGTGAATGCAAAGACAGGGGTGATGATCACTGTCTTCAATGGAAGGTGTGATGATCCCTGGACTTCAGACCCTTTACAATGTGAATGAAAGTGCCAGTTCCTCCAGGATACAGTAGAATTAATCTTTTGTGAACTGAATGTTGAGAGATTTTTGTGTGTGTGTGTGCTCACCAGGGAAAATTTAATTATTATTTTTTTCTATTTGTTTAAGGGAAAATGTGAAAACCAGTTGTTGAAGTGGCAGCCTCCAAACAACAGAATGTTTCCCTCTGTCCCTTGCATTATTTTCCCACCTCAATATACCATTATAAGGCTGATTGATCTGCTACCCAGCTCCTGAACAAACTGCTGCAGTATAATCTCTATTGATGCTCAAGGAAGTGGAGAGCCCTGATCTAAATTAAACATGAGGTTTTGGGTCAGATCAACAGTAATCTATGGTAGCCTGAGCTGCGTACTGACTGGGGAAGTTATGATTTAGTTGCTGGAGACTTGGTTGAGTCACACTAGTTTAGGAGAGAAAGGGATGTTGAGAAACTCAACCTGTAAGTCCCAACAGACAAAACAATCTGAAGAGACGCAAGGCAATATCAAACAATGCTACAGTGAAACATTTCACATTTCTGAGATGCTAATATTGTCTTGGACTCACTGATTCAGGTGTGTCTCTACTAGGAGCATAGGAGAATGGGGGAGTATTTTAACTTCTAACCTGAAATGTTAACTAAAAAGAAAAAACAAACAAAAAATCATTTTTTTTTAATATAAAAGTTATCCTAAATTGTATATATCTCTCTTTTTGTAAGATTATTTAACACGTATATTAACAGACTTGTATGCTAGGAAAAAAAAAAAAAGAACATCAACAATTTTTGTAAGGTTGTATCTATTGTTTTATGTGTTCTTAATGTTTTTTTGATAATCTTACTATTTATATGTTACTATTTTATTACAAATGCTAGGGTACATCTATGTCAAACATTTGCTAGAAAGATTGTGTCACAGCAGAAAGAGTGTATACAAATTAACTTGATATTTTCACATCATAACACATATCCATCAATGAAAATCAGTTTATATTACAGAATTTAATAAAGAAAAGTATTTAATGTACAGCAAGAATTGTATGGATTTTATCTGGTTATATGGTTTATTTTTGTTTTGTTTTGCTGATTAATAGAGTTAAACCAACAGGAACATTTTAAGTGTTTGTGTAGATTTTGCAAGTTTCTTTGTTCTTAAAAAGATAAGAAAAATAAAGTTTTTAAACATGTTAATTATAAATATGCTTTTAAAAATAATCTGTTATTTCATTAAAACTTCCTTCAGAAATTTTGTTCTGTGCTGTATTGAACAAAATACTTTCCGTCTGGATTTTCCTTCAAATTTGCTGAAAATGTGAAACAATAAGTAATTATTTTGAAATATGCAATTAGTTGGAATTGGAATAATTGGAATAATAAATTGGAATAATACTTTTTTTTTTTTTTCCCTTAAAAATGTTTTTTTCTGTATCTTCATCCTCCCTTTTCCAATGTTTAGGCAAATGACAGTGTGGGTACAGACACAAATCTTTTTTGCCTGCTCTTCTCCCTGCTGATAGAATTATCAAGATGAACACCATGTAACTGATGTTTTGTGACCTTTATCCTTTGCTGGGATAGCATTGTATTGAAATGCATGGAATACATGGACTTGAATCATGAAGGAAAAAGGGTTTTTTGACAATGTCTATAGAAGATATGTGTGCCTTTGGTAGGGATTAAAAAGTAAATTCCCACTTTTTGTCAATTGTACTTACTGGGAATGTTTTTTAAATCTTGTTTTGAACTTATGAGCAATTTAACACTAATCAAAAACACATTAGAAAGGATGCAATCTCACCAAACAGTGCATTGGTGTAATGATTGAGGAAATACAATAGTAACTGAAATTCCAAGAATTAGGTTTATCTCCATGGAGGACAGAAGAATTTTGACCATGATCCCAGCTACTGAATGAGACATTTATGAGTCTCCTGTTTCATTAGATGGCAAGTTGCTATTCAAGTAAACTACATTAGAGAGTAGTCATAATTTAATTATTCAGACTTTGTAATCAGCACCAAGCCAAACATTTCTATGAGATAAGAAAATAGGTCAAACTTTTCAACAGATCAATCACTGTAGTTTTTTCCTTTTTTTTTTTTTTTTTTTTACTTCAGACTCACTAACTAGTGCCAATGTGTTGCAAATGTTGCTAAATGAGAGCGACTTCACATTAATGTACACTTCAGATCACTATTAAAACACTCAGAGATGAATCAACAAAGAACTGAGGTTCTGAGATATCTCAGCTTTCACTGAACTTCATATTTTCCTATTTTCCTTGTTAAGAAGAAAATAGTATTGTATATACTATTCAGGATTTGCAAAAAATTAAAATGTTCTGAAGTATCATAAGATTGGGTAAAATTGTCTTGTGTGGAAGACTTCCTAGGTAAAGAAAATTACTCTGACGATTCTGTGTTGTCTATTTGCCAGATGTATGTTAAAAGAAGCTGATTGCTTTACCACAGGAGGGGCTAGAAAATAGCTGATTGTCACTACGAGGAAAAGAATTGTGGTAGCTCCAGGGCCATAGTCTGCCATCAAGAAATTAAAATTTAAAATAGGAAAAAACTGGAATTGGAGCAAAATCTTGCCCTAGACTTAACCAAATATGTATATTTAGGTTATGTCTCCTGCATCAAGTCCCACAAGACAGATAAGTATAATTATAAGTACGCTTACTGTGCATAGTGTCAGTTAGACCTGACAACTGGGGCCCCTGATGTTCAAATGAAGATGGGAAACATTTTTGAAAAAATATACTTGGAGCATGAACCTGTATTTCAGGACTACTCTCTAAACATACAGGAATTATGCAGTCTGTGTCACAATTCTTTCAGACTTTCAGGACACATTTTATACAACTAGTTAAATAAGAACTAGAAACAGGAACTTAATGTTTACCTTCATGTCCTATGGTAAATGCTCTGATAAAAAATAATACTTGCTGTTCTACTCTATACTCCCTTTTTTTTGCTCTCTTTCTGGCCCAACAATTAAGCTGGTCTAGGGAACTGAGATATTTTGTGATCTTTTGGAACTTGAAGATTGAGGGGGGACTTTATTAGACCATAAAATACGCATTTGTTGTTGTCCTTGTAAAGGTGTAGCACATAAATATAAAAAAAATTAACACACAGTATAAACTACTCTAAGTACCCCATGTTGATTAACAATGAAAGATCTCACCTTTTAAAATAATAGCAATGCCAGTTGTGGAATGTGAAGAGTGTTTTGAATTACAATGAATTGCTGAATGCATTAGCCACAATATCAAATGCAGTCAAATTAAAACGTTCCCTTCTGACATTTTCAATTAAACCCCATCAAGCTTCCAAACAACCTAGGAAAACTAAATAGACTGTGTGAGCTAATGGAAAAGGCAGCCTGACATCTTCTCCTTCCAAAAATTAGATTAAGCATCAATGCTGTTGCAAAAATCTGTAGCAGAACATTAAACAATTAAGAACTGGCATAACAATACTGACCAATGGTCCATCCACTCCTGTGTTGTACCAATTGCTTGTGACAGAGGCCAATACTGAATGCATCAGAGAAAGAAAGAAGAGTTATAATAGTAAGACCTTGTGATTTTAGGATGCTTTCCATTCAAGCACCTCTAAGTTAAATTTGGTTTTGGTATTTCTGTGGTTCCCTTAACCTAGAATTGTACAATTTCTAATGCTTATGTGGACAAAAACCTTTTCAGGATGAGAGGTGTTATAAACCATTTTTCAGTATTGGGAAACAGGAAACTGCATGGTTGATTCAAGGTGAGAGAAGGTTTCTGAAACAGAATTGGAAAGCTAACCCAGATAGTTTGAAGTCTCATTTAGGGCAAGTGACATGAATCTTCCTTACAAACTGCCTGACAGAACTGTCATATGGTCAGGGACTATAAAGCACATCTCTTGGACCTTGGAGAATGGAGGGCAAGGGTTGCTCCAGGAATGATCCATACAAGATTTAAGGAGAGGATGACAATTGCACAATGGTCCTAGCAGATCTTTGTACGTAGGGTCTGGCAGGTGTTCCTTGGTGAGGTCAGCCTTAACACGTCAAGCAAGAAAATTTCATTCCACACCTAGGGATTTGGTAAACTTAATAACTTTTCAAGTAGCAGAGCCCCAATGTTTCCCAGGAACAGCCTCAGAAAGAAAGTTGTTCCTGAATGGGTCTCTAAGTCACCTGACTCAAAAGCTATTTCTAAATCTCTAAATAATCAAGGAATAGACCATTTCTTTCTCAGAATAAATGTACAAGATAGAACTGTGACTCTTCTGTTCTCAAACTGCAAAGGAAAATGACAGACACTAGGTTGGGAGAAAAAGGCCCAGTTTCCAATCCTCAGAATTGGTGTAAGGCAGACTAATGTCTCCTAAATACATTCAGGATATTCCATTTCCTTTGTGCAAGCTATAAGGAAAATCAGCTCTTACTTTTTACATACTGCTCTTTAGTATATACAATGTGCCAATAATCTAGGAACAGGCAAGTGATACAACCACAGGTTTTATTTGCAAAGGTTTTACTCCTAGAAGTATCTTGGTAAAGATTCAGTTTCTTTGCTTAACATGTACAGCTGCATCTGCCCTAAAGTAAAGTTGGAGAGGAATTCATAAAAGCATGAAAGATGTTTACATATCTAGTTTTTGTATGGTTTGTATTAGTCCTCTGTCAGTCTATACTTCTTGGTGACTGTCTCATCATAGCAAGCAAACATGAAAACTTTTGTAGATCAGGTAAAGGGTGAATGTTTAGCAGATCCACATCAATTCAAAATTAATGTGGGACAGAAATAAAGAAATGAACAAGTCGATGACACTGCTTTATTGAAGCTCTCAAATGCTTTGAAAAAAAAAACCAAAACATGGGTGGAAACACTTTTGAAATGGGTGCAACTACATTTCAGTTTAAACCTTTATTCGTATAACATTTAGTATTTTTGAGTTCCACTTCTTTCTGTTCAACCTGCCTCATTTTCATGCTATCTTTTTCCATTAAGCTCACACAGTGTCTGACTATGATGAGGACAAAGTTCTGGCACTGTTGTATTTGTAAAAGAAACATGCACACACAGCTATTAAGATTTACAGCACAGAAGCGTAATAAATCAATGCAGAATTGACTGAGTTGTATTAGGGGAAAGTGAAAATAAGATTTCTGGTTCTGAAATGGATCATAAGACCAATTGAGAATTGGGTATTGCCTGAGAACTGGGGGACCTGTTCTTTTTTTCACCCTTTTTCTGCATTGTCAAAGTAAACTTTAACACCTGGATTTATTCCTTCTAATTAAAAAAAAGAACAACTGAGTGATTAACTGAGGAACTGAAGTGAGATTTTTAAAAGTAAAATTAAAAGAAAAAAGGGGTTTGAAAAAGAATTTTTTCCTTGTGTGATCTAATCAAGCAAAATTTCCTAAAATAAAACCAATAGCTAGTACTTAGAGAAATTCTGAGAAGACTGTTGAAATTATTTTTTATTAAGTTTGCATAAACCCTAGTTAGACACAGAATCACAGAATCACCTAGATTGGAAGGGACCTTTTAAGATCATCTAGTCCAACCAATAAGAAAAAAAAACAAAAAACCAAAAAATACCACCACCACCTCATCCACAGCACACAAAACACCACCCAACACTAATCCATATCCCCGAGCACCATGTCAACTTTTCTCTTGAATACCTCCAGGGATGGTGCCTCAACCACCTCCCTGAACAGCCCATTCCAATGCCTGACAACCCTTTCAGGAAAGAAATATTTCCTAATATCTAACCTGAACCTCCCCTGGCGTAANNCCTGGGAGAAGAGACCAACCCCCGCCTCTCTACAGCCTCCTTTCAGGGAGTTGTAGAGAGGGATCAGGTCTCCCCTCAGTCTCCTCTTCCCCAGACTTCCCCAGAACAACCCCAACTCCCTCAGCCTCTCCTCATAAGACTTACTCTCCAGACCCCTCACTAGCTTTGTTGCCCTTCTCTGGACCTGCTCCAGCACCTCAATGCCTTTCTTGTGGTAGGGGGGCCAAAACACAGTACTCAAGGTGAGGCCTCACCAGTGCTGAGGGGATGATCACCTCCCGGGTCCTCCTCACCACACTGTTCTTGATACAGGCCAGGATGCTGTTGGCCCTCTTGGCCACCTGGGCACACTGATGTCTCATGTTCAGCTGACAGTCGACCAACACCGCCAGGTCCTTTTCTTCCCAGGCAACTCTCCAGCCATTCTTCCCCAAGCCTGTAGCGCTGCCTGGGGTTGTGACCCAAGTGCAGGACCCGGCACTTGGCCTTATTGAACCTCATTCCGTTGGTCTCAGCCCATCCATCCAGCCTGTCCAGATCCCTCTGCAAAGCCCCTCTATCCTCCAGCAGGTCGACACTCCCACCCAACTTGGTGTCGTCTGCAAATTTACTGAGGGTGCATTCAATCCCCTCATCCAGATCATTGATAAAGATGTTGAGAGAACTGGCCCCAGTACCGAGCCCTGTGGGACACCACTTATGACCAGCCGCCAACTGGATTTCACTCCATTCACCACCACTCTCTGGGCCAGGCCCTCTAGCCAGTTTTTAATCCAGTGGAGAATATTCCCATCTAAGCCATGGGCAGCCAATTTCTCCAAGAGGATACTGTGGGACACTGTATCAAAGGCCTTGCTAAAGTCCAGGTAAATACCATCCACAGCCTTTCCTTTATCCAGCAAGTAAGTCACTTTGTCATAGAAGGGGATCAGGTTTGTCAAGCAGGACCTGCCCCTCATGAACCCATGCTGGATGGGCCTGATCACCTGGGCGTCCTTCATGTGCTGCATAATGGCACTCTGTTCAGGATAATCTGTTCCATGACCTTCCCAGGCACCGAGGTCAGACTGACAGGTTGTAGTTCCCTGGATCATCCTTCCAACCCTTCTTGTGGATGGGTGTCACATTTGCCACCATTTTTAAAGATGAAAAGTGTGATTATCCGGGACAACATGATACTGAGTATAATGGTCATCAGAGAAGACAGACTCGTAAAGGCCTTATGATTGTAGACTTCAGTCTTTGGAAGCACTGAATATACATAAATTTGTATTACGTCTATGTCTTGATATCCACAATATCTTGAATTTACTTTTCTTGTAAATTTAGTTTGTGGGTGAATTAATCATAAACGAGTCTTCTGGCCACAGTCAGAATCCCATGCTGTTAAAAAGCTGTGTATAAAAACTCAATTATCCTAAACTCAGTGGGAGACATAAAAAGTAAGAGAAGAAATGTTAGTATACACTAGTGAAGTTGCTTGATTAGTTTCACACAAAAAGTTGGTAGATATCCAGGAAGATCAAGTCTTCTGACTGATAGTTGAGTCCCTGCTGGCATTATTACTTCTGATTTTCCTTAAACCAAAAAGCTAATCTTTGAAGGAGTCCAAGAAAAAAGAAAAACAAACACTTTTGCTGTTCAGCAAATTACCAGGCTAGATACTTTGACTCAGATTTCCAAAGGGACTTGGTTGCCTGAACCTTTCTGAAGGTGGGATTTAGGGTCTTTACTTGTAACTGAAAATCCTGCTTTCATGAAAAGATCTAACTAACAGCAATTGCACTCTCAGCAAAGTACCACTTCATACCTACTATGAATCTAGGACTTAGATACTGTCAACTGTCAACGACTGGTGGATGAGTAGATAAATTAATCCACCCATCCATCATTTCATACGGTTGTTTCCAAAGCAATTTATCATCTAATAGATTTAATAATAAGTCTCACAACATTTTGTACCTGTAATACTGGGTTGTGTCATATTTCTAACTACTTTTTTTTTGGTTCCCTTTAGATGGATGTGCTAAAGAATAGATCAGACCACACTTCTGGCCTGTCAGATAGTATTAATTTATGATGTTCTCTCATCCTTCCCTGGTGCTTTGGATCAAACAAAGGCACTGTTTAAATAAATAAAATGTAATGTAATGCAATTAAACATTTTCCCATAGCTGTTAAGATCAAGGCAACTAATAATTACCTGATGCAACAATTTTAAAACCCAGGATAGACATTTATATAGTTTAGTGATTACTGTCATAATGTTAAGCTATTGAGCCTGGATCTGCTCACATTATTCAGTTAAGAACGTAAAACCAGCAGAGGTAAGATCAGCAGAAATCAGCCCATCACCATTATTAATTCAATAGAAATATTTATGGGTTTGCAAGGCTGGAAGGAACAATTATACTCTAATCTCATATTCTTTCTCTTGAACATAAACCATAAAATTCACCTAGCAATTCCAGCACCCATCTCAATATTCTTTTGATTGAAAACAATCACAGCAATTTTACAGGTCCCAGTTTATGAAGACAGGGCAACCTCCTCTCCCAGGAAATGAGAGCTGAGGCACTGACCTGTGTAGAAAGCCATGCAGGCGGCCTGAGAGATGCACTACGATCTCTAAAAAAAACCCTCAAGGTTTTAAACACACACTTTTTTTGCCCCTTAACTATAATAGCACAGTTAAATCATCATTCCCGTTTAGTACAGATGTGAATTTTGTGGCTATAAAAGTTATTATAATGGTAAAAGTTTCATGGAGCAGTGTGGTATATCAGACAGATTTGCACTTTCTCCTTCATTGTCTTTCTCTACAAAGATGTTAACCTCCCTTGTGAAATGTATTGAGATCTAGAAAAGAAACACAGTTTTATATTTATTCTAGATTATATTAGAAATAGAATTATTTTGCCTAAGGAAAAAACAACAACACTAATCTTTTGAGAAAGAGAGTTTTACTAGTAATTCATGTAAGTAGGGTAACCCCCAGACCTATTCCGTACTTTTCTCCAAAAATCTAAATCTTTTCATGGAAAAAGTACTTGTGTGAACGCACATATATGCACACTATACATGCATACCTGAAGGAACATAAATAAAAGTTTTAATTAATTGTTTATTTGGAAAGTGTCTTGAATCCAAGAGGAGATTTCTAGCCAGAAAAAATTTTGAAAATTTTTCATACTAAATTGATCCTGCAGTAATTGTGAGAAACCAGAAATCCCTCTGGACTTTTATATAACATAATGACTTAGATATTCAACAGGAATATTCATATTAATTTCTTGCAATTTCTGTTTTTTTATAGAGGTATTTTCCAAACTGTTTGTTATTCTAAAGTGAGGTCTTTTGTCCCGTGATTTGTATCATAAAAATTCCAGGCGGCCTCATTTTCCATGAGAAAAAAGCCTAAACAAATAAAAGCCATAGCACTTTTTGCACCAAAAAATCTCAGGGTTTGGTTGGCTCAATAATTATTCACTTCTGAAATGTTAACTCAAAGGATCATCTCACCTCACATACCTCAGGTAGCTGCACTGGTTCACTGTAATTTCTTTTTTGCAAATTAAAACAGTCTTGGCCTGAAAAGTGTTTGGTTTTGTTGTTGTTTTTTTTTTTTTTTCTGTTATCTTCAATTCAGTGTCCCATTCCTGCTCCAAATGAATCCAGATGATCCCTGTGAAGAGCTGCATATGTCCAGGAAGGAACTATATTTTAAGTTACATGGTGACAGAGTGACTTAAGTTACAAAGTGGTGAGGTACAACCCTCCTGCACACACATCCATCCAAGTCCCCATTTTCCTTTGAGGTTTGCATGCAGTCTTCCAGTGTCATGGTGAAAAGAAGCCTAAACCACCTATGAATGCCAAAACACTGGCAGGATATTTTTCAGGCTGGCTTAATGCAATTCATTTTTTTGCTAAGAGGGTTAGTCTGTCCCAGTAGCCACACTAATCTAAAGGTATCACAGGAAGAAAATATGTGATGGCGGAGGCTGGAGGCAGAGCAGGGGTCCCTATCTCCCTCCATGGGCCTTCTACTCTCTTCGTCCTGTAGCGCAGCCCAGAGGTTCTGCACCAGTTGCTGGCCAGATGTCCAAGACTGCATCCCTACTGCAAGGTTGTGACAAAGCCCCTGAGATTTGAATAACAACAATCCATCAACAAGGCATCATCATAATTTTTTTCCATATTCCATTTTTTCCATATTCTGCACCTTATGTCAATGGTTTTAGTTCCTAAATTACCCGTTATTTCTGTTCATTCCTCCCATCAGTATTTTTTAATTTTAATGACATTCCCCTGCTGAGACTGCTTTTCAGAGTCTTGGCACTGTTTTCCCCAACTCGAGGCAGTTGGAAAGGAGTGGAGAAGAGAAGGAAAGGCAAGGAGGGAGGGAAGGCAAGGATGTATCAATTACTCAGAAAGATCCAGAGGTTCAAGATATGATGACACCGACAGTAGGAAGTATGATAAATGTTCTGATTTACATCTAGCTCCCATTAGATAGGTTCAGGAAATTATGATAAAGTGATTATTTACAAGGAAAACCTTTACAACTTAATTGAATCAGACCAAGTTTCTGATTTGAGAGGAGAGAAAAGATATAATAAATAGGAAATAGGACTCTTTTTTTTTTTTTTTCCTTCTCTGATCAATGGTGATATATTTTACGCTTCTAAATCCCCTGTGAAATTTCTCGTCTCTATAGTAGTTATCAAGATGGTACACCTGGGACAAAAGAGCACATAACCATCAAGGGGTTTCTGTGGGGGATTTTATTACAGGTCTGAGTTGAGAAAAATCCCAGTATATTGCTCAGGGAACAAATGGTACTGAAGTGGTCTTCTAACTTGGGAAAGAGGAAGACTCCTCGAGGAGGGGCAGGAAGACTTTCATTGTAGACAGTGGGTACTACAACAAAAACAGAAAATAAAATTAAAAAAATAAAGAATAAGCTTAATTTTGTTGTCTCTTTGCTGTTCTTGTCGTAATTTGCTCTGTGGTCTCCTATGTTTAGGGCACAATTTAGCCGAGTTAGGTGTGATCAGCAGAGGCCACGAGCTAAAATATTCATTAAGTATTACACGGAGAAAACCTCTTGTGAGTTATTATCCTTTCTTGTGACATTTAATTCTTCATAGTTATGCCAGAGCTCAGATTTTTCAATTTTCCAGATACACTAGAAAATCTGTCATTTCTCTTTCTTTATTGAGGAAGTTGTTGAGGAAGATTTCAGGAAACAAAAGCAAGAACAAACCTTTCATTCACATTACGAGGCTAAGCTTGCAGAATAGACAGCCAGACCCACTGAATACACACTGTGAAGATTTAGACGCACCCTTCTACAATCCTGTTACATACATGAAAAAAATGCAGGTCACAAATCAACAGCCAAAGCTTCATCTTTCCACAACTGTGGGAAGGGCAACTGGCAATGCTCCTTCAGGAGATGGTGCTCAAAGCTGACTCATCTTCTTACCCATTACATAGTTTTAGATACTGGGCTAAGATATCTCATTTAAGGACAGATAGCTTTTACCTTCCTTTGGTGAAAGGAGAGAGACTGCAATTCTGTAGACACCTTCATCACTGAGTGACTTGAGAAGGGGCCTCAAGGTGAAAAGCCTTCTGGAAGTACCTCAGTTAAGCACCAGAAGTGGGATGGAACCAATATTGACTTTCTAGCATAGATGTTCAGATGTGCAGCCCCAGAAAGCCAGCCTAGGGGCTGTGAAACCAGGGTGGGAGGGAGGTTTCCCTGCAGAACATGCCCCGAGTGAGCAATGTCGTTGACTCCAAACAGCCTGTCTCAAGAGATAGGGGAGTTCATAGATCAAACCTCTCTCTTTAGTCCAGGATTCTAGTTGCAAATAATGGGATTTATGAAACAGAGGTGTGATGAGGCAGAACTAAACAGCCTTTGTGAAGCACTGCTGAGGAGAAAAGTTGCCGCAAGTAGTTATTAAGTGGGAGAGATTAACAGTAGAGAAAAGTAGTTCCCAGCACAGTGCCTTCTCTTTCAAGTTTGTAAGACTGAGGAGGAAGTTGCAGTATTCCCTTCTCCTCTTCTGCAGTACAAAGGCAGCCCCTTGTCCTGAGTTTTGGGAGTCAGCATGCTTAACACTACTTAGCAACACTACTCCATCACTTTACTAAGGGAATGGGAATGTGTAAATTACTAGGCAAATGGCTGAAATCATTTAGGAAAGGACAACAAAAGATAAATATGTCATGTACTATCCGGCCAGGACACAGGCTGACATCCACAGACAGACATAAATGCTAGAGAATCTCTAATAACTACAAATGGCTCACAACTCATTTTCAGACTACAGTCAGCAGACTCTTGCAGCTACAAATGAAGGAGAAGTGAAATTGTAGACATGATGCACTGTGATCTATGATCATTATAAGTAAGAACATCAGAAATCCTTGAAAAAGAAAGAAATCCCCTATGGGCCTATTAAGCTTGCTCCTTTTGTTTACCTCTTGAATTTCCTATTATTTTCAGCTATCATTACATATCACAGGCCTCTTCAACTTGTAACTGACCTTTTGAGTTATGAAGTGGATAAAACAAACTGCTGAAAAAAACTATGAATTAAATATGTATATTGGGGGAATAAATACAGAATGGATTTATTTATTTATTTATTTAAATATATGTATATAACTATATATCTCCAAAATTACTGAGCTGTGAAAGTTTCTGAGAAATGAAAGAAAATAAAGTGTCTTGATTTTGCTCTTTGCATCCTATCTGGTCGTCTGTACCTCAGTTCTAGGGATAGCTCTTAACCACAAAAATGAGGTTGCATTAATTTCATTCTGGGATCAACCAGGGGAAGGACACAGCATATTAGTCGTCAGGGCTGGGTTCTCTTTTATATTCATCCGCATGCATTAACCTTCATCTTATTTGTTGAGTTAGGTTGCTTTTTGTATATCATGAATAATTTCATTAAGCATTAAGAATTTACCCACACTGTATCTTTGGTATTTTTTTTTTTATTTTTTTAAATATTTACAATTTGTAATGCATAATAAATATGTAATAGGCAGGGTATGATTTCTCAGGGTTTACTATTATCTAAGTCTGTCATGTCCTATAACCTTTCTTGGCTTATACAATATTCAGCCCTTTAATGCAGCGTCAGTGCTGTTATCACGGGTTGATGGCAAAAGGACAGCCATCTTGACACTCTCCACTCACTAATCATGTCTATTTTGATTTGATTAGCATATAAATGCTGCTATATTTATGCAATATCAGTAGATATGTGTTAAAAATACTTGTCAGTGTCCTTATTTTGAGAGTTAGAAACACAAAATCTTGGAGGCAGGAGGATCCTCTGGCCAGGTTTCTGGCCCTAAATAATTCAGTGATACATAGAAGATTTTAGGCAGTATTCAGTGATGCAGATTTTATCCCTTGGGTTTTCTTAAGGAATTGCCTTTGATTCTAAAGAGCAGAGGAAAGAGTGGCTGGGGGTGATTTATACATTTTAAAGAATGAATGGGAATTGGATAATGTCGAAATAAGAAATTGATTCCAAGTTCCTGACATTTCTGACTCAGAAGAATATTAGAAATATATATATTGAGTTGACTTTTCTTTTGCAAGCTGCTACAAGTGGAACTTCACAGTAACAACATATCAAAGACTACTCTAACAACAATAGCAAAACATAATCTCATTTCCAAGAGACAGAGAACCATGTCTGATGAAGCCACAGAATTTATGATGCGAAGTTGCGTGTATCTGACTTGATCCCGTAGCAAGCCATGATGTACATGCATATCGAAACGATCATCAAACATTTAGCAGGGTTCTTAATCATGTGATTTAAGAAGATGAATAATCTAGTTGAAGCAAATTGGACTGCAAATTCATTAAGCTTAAATATGTTGGTGAATACGGACTGAATCCTTAATATTATCTTTGTTTTAGATATTGATACATATTCTGTAGTAAAAGTAAGAAAGTAATAATTTGTTTTTCTGAAACACTTATTTTGGCATCATATTTTGTTGAAAATACATGCTGGAGAGATCTTACAGTCTAACATGACTTCAAAATATGCATTTTTTTTTTTTAAGAAATGTCAGAAAAATCATGAAGAAAGTTCTGGGAATCCTTCTAAGCAACAGAAAGAAACTGTCTGGGAATGTGAAATAAGTAGTGAACATGAGATAAAGCAGCCATGGAATGGATGAGTGTATAACCCTTGAGAAAGAAGAGAGAGTAACAAAAGGTAAAAAGGAAAGAATGAATATAAGACACACTGCAACAACTCTGAAATTTAGTTGAGAAGATCTTGTAGAAAACCACTATAAGAACAAACAGGATTCAGAAAAACAGGTCTTCAGTAAACAATTAATTTTAGTAGTAAAAGGACTAATAATAAAAAGAAGAACAAATACAATGAGAAGAACCAAATCTAAAAAAAAAAAATAAATTACCACAAATGTTGAAAGAATCAGTGATTTTTAGACTACGGAAAAGAAAACCAGAATAGTGGTGAAGGGCATAGACTCTGAAAGTCAGAATCAATTTGTAAATGAAAACACTAACATGTAGGTATCTACACACGGATATTTTCATGCAGACTAAATATATAGAAACCCAATATACTCATCCTCACTTAACTGGTTTTTATACTATAGTGGCTGTATTTTACTGGTTTCCAAAGCCCAGCTCAGTTGCCTATTGAAAAATACCTAGTGCCACCTGTAAAGCCCTGGTTTATGTGGCTTTGCTTCTACCTGGTGCTCTATCTCTACCTGAAGATCTATCAAAGGGTCTGCACAGTATCCGCCTGTCCTGTGTAGGTGCTGCAGATACTCGAGAGCTGCCTGAGTGGTAGCAGAATCTGTATTTAAGCAAGCTGAATTGGAACTTATGGTTATCATGGAGCATAGACACAAAGCCCTCAGTAAAACATTGTATTTGAGTTTGCATGTCTTAACCTACAAACTGAAACTCACAATCTTCATTAAATAAACAGGTTACTTCTGTAAAAATAAAGGAGCAATGTGATTGTACTAAAAGTGAGGCTGCAGTAGGAGGATTTAGGTTAATCAGTAGAAAAAGCTAATCATGAGAATGGTGAAATACCAGGATTGTGATGAATGGCTGGGAAATCTCTGTCTGTCAAAGATTTGGAGAACATACTGGATACATTTTTGTTGGGAATAACATAAGAAAACCTAATCTTCCTTAGGCATGAAGATAGATAAGATGACCTCTTTAGATCCTTTCTATTCCTAGATTTCTCTGTTGTTATCACATAATGTACTCAGACAAAAAAGTAAAAATATCTTTTTCTCTATATGAGAAGTTTTTTGGGGAAAAATATACTCAGAAATGGTGGAATGTTTTGTTTTGACATTTTCAGTCAAAACAAAATGCTTCCAGATTCACAGATCAAAATATTTAATTTTGGTGTGTTAAATTAAATGTGAATGTTTCATTTGGAGTCAGTTCAATAGTAAACTGCATCTGGTTACAGTACTGTGGTGCCTTATGGGAACCAGAATTGGAGTGCCAAATGCCCTCAATCCCCCTTATAAAGGATGCTTCCTTACTGGACTAAGTCCTTCATGATGCCTGACAATAATATGTTTCACATAATATACTATATGACTAAACCAAGATCATGGAGCCTCTGTTTGTGATTTGGTTCAGACATCCAGGCTATTTATGAGAAACTCTACACTTCAAAGGTAGAAAAAATACATGAAAAATGACAGGAAAAGCCCAAACTTAATAGGAAAAGTTACTGCAATTTTTCTTTTAAAGCAACTGAAAAAAAAAAAAAAAAACCCACCAAAAAAACACCAGGCCTAATTTTTATGGCAAATCATAAGAAAATAAGCTATTTTCAAAAACTACAGGCAGTTTTAGGTATTGTTGATGTCACTGTTTTTTTTTTTTTTCATTTTATTTCAGATTTTCATGGTTTCTTTGACCCTGTCTTCCTCTGTCGAACAGACAGAATGCCAGAAGCAAAAACGGAGAAAAACAAGTAACTGCTCCTTGATGCCTTCACTGAATTGTGTACTGAATTCCACAGTTGAGGTCTCCAAAGGGATTTAGATACCTAAATCCATGTGAAAACCTGGACTTTAGTCTATTAAAGACTCTTTTAGCATAGATTTGCCACCTTCACTCATTACTTTCTGCCTCAGGACCTGGAGGGAGTGTTGTCGTCAATGTGTGCTAACATCTGGCCCTGAGTAATTGACATTAGGGTAGGAAGTGACAAACAAACACAACTAGAGCTTCTTAGAATATTCATTGCAAATAATTTATGCAACTAATTTAGCCCCCCTCCCTTTCCTTTTTCTGCTTGAGGAATCTGCAAGGGTAGAATGTGACCTTTATGGATTAGTATCTTTGCACTTGCTCATTGAGCAGTTTGTGTGAACAATTTTGAGCCTATGGATTTCTTGCAAGCTGCTGGCTATGAATGTCCACTAATCCTGATTCAATGTTTATGCCATATGATTGGTCACCTCTGCCACCTTTTTTTTTAAGTGGTTTTTTTTTTTCCTTCCCCTGCATGTTGCCTAATTGGTTGACCCTGCTGTTATAAATAGCAGGTAAAACTGAACAAATCACGGGGGCTTTGCATCTGTGGGGAAAAGGGATGAAATAGTAGGAAATAAATTGGTGTAGGGATTTTAGAACATTTTAAAATGCCTATTTGCACAAGAAAGATCAGTGTATTTGCCTAGATACATAGATGTGAACTGTAAAAAGAGCTCTGTTCCTTCCCCACTTGATGGAATGAGATAGACAGCTCTTTGGCATGCTTTGCATCCAATTCTTACCTGTCACATTCCTCCAAAACCATCACATGTATTAGGGAATGCTGTTGGGAGAGATTTTGTTCCCACTCATTATGCAGACAGTAAGCTCTTTTGGGACCTATCTTCTCACTTACCATGCACATGTACCCCACCTTGCAGATGAGGATCCAGACCTCAGCTGAAATTTTTAGCTGTTTTAGTCACAAACTGAAAATAAGAACAACAGATAGCCTGATTCTTCCGCAGTTGTGCTTGTTTGCCTCTCACCAATATACTCTGATTCATAAAAAAGAACTCCTCCTACTTCTTAAGTAAACGCAAATAAACCAAAATGTTTTATATATATATGTATATATATGATATATTTATATATTATTTATAAAAGAACCCCCAAAATTGATATATTCTCAGAAATACTAGGATGAAGTATGTAAGTATAATCTGAATGAACTCTTGTTTAAAACTATGTTTGACAAAATACATTTGAAGGAAAAACATTTTCTTTCTTTGCCCAGTTTTAATGAGGACATGAAGGCACTGGAGCCTGTGTAACTCAACAGTCTATAAAACCAGAGAAGAATAAGGACTGTCAGCTATTACATACTCTCTGTAGGCCTAGTTGAACCAGAGCTCTGCAGGGAAAAGACAAGGGAGCTTATTACCTATCCCCTGAGCCACTCACTCTTCCCTAGAGAGGCTTTTTGACATCAGGGGCTTAACTGAAACATATGAATTAGAGTGGAAATTGAAAGTATTCAAATATAAATTAATTTATACCCAAGGGTTATTCATGCCAACTAGCAATAAATATGCTGGAAGTAAAAAAGGCTAATTTGAATGAATATGAGCAGGCAAAAAGCAATCAAGGGCAAGAAAGAGGCATATGCAAAGTATAGAACATCAGATAGAGGAGACAGGTCTGAAAAGATTTCAGTAGAAAATTAATGTAAAGAAAATGGGAACCCTGTGAAAATGTGGGGACCATCTTTCTGTGCCAGTGTTAAAGTGTGTTGCCAGATCTACCTCATTCATCTGGGGCTTCCAAGACATGGACATGTCTTCCAAGACATGAACATAGTCACATCAAAAAGAAAACTATGCTTTCACCCAAGATTCCTGTGGACATTTGTCTAAATATTAATTTTGAAAAAAATGGCCTCCTAGACCTTGTTGGTAGTTATGAAATGAAAGGGTGATTCATGCAAGGACAGCAATGAGAAAGGTTGTGGAGAGACAATGAGCTGCTATTACTTCATTTCATTGTTCCCATAAAAGTCTGGTTCATGTCCCACCTGACAATTTTTGTGTACAGGCATGATGGTTTCACTGGCGATATTGCCTTCGTATGGTCAAGAGACACCACCAATGTCTCTGCTGTAGAACTGACTATGATTTTACATGTCATACAGGTTTAACTGTAACTGATCTGGGTCCGGGAGTCCATAGCAGATTATTTACAATGACAGAAATGTGGAATGCATTATTGCATTATTATTGCAAAGGACAAAAGAAGATGCAGGTTTTACCACTTTGCCTGGTTTGATCCCTGAATAATTAGTTACTTGTTTTTGTGAGTAGTAAATTTGACACAGAAGGAGAAAAGAAGAACAAGAATAAGACATTTAATTGGGGCTGAGGAACAATGTGTAGAGAAACTAGGGCTAAAAAAAGTATTTTGCCTTTACAAAGCTAAATAATCTATGACCTTGTATGAGCTGAAGGGCTGAACAGTATCTTTTTTTTTGCTGCCCTTTAAAAACAGCAACTGAAAATATTTTTATTCATATCAGTTCATCTTTTAAGAAAGCACAACAACTATGTTTTGGGCCTAAACTACTTGTCTGTGTCTGATTAATTAACCTAGAGGCTTTCCCAATATTCCCCACAGATTTTGTCCCTGGCTTTGATTAATTTAATTAAAGATCGCCGGCCTTGACTTACCCAAGGGGCACCATGTCTAACATGAGGAATAAAAGTTTTTTTTTAAGAAGTAATAGGAACAGCTGATGAACACAGAATGCAGAGTAATTTTCCTGTGGTTTAGAGGTGGTTTTGAATAATCTGCTGTGGAACTCAAGCGTCCTGCATTTGAGCAGATGTGCAATTACAGGAAAACACAGGAAGTGGAATGTAAAAAAGTTACCAAGAAATGCTTGGTTCAGTAGACAAAATTCCATTTTTAATAGCTTTACCTCCAGCATAATTTCAACATATCAAATCTCATCTTTTTCCATAGTTTCAGACACTAGCCAAAATTTGATGGTCTGGTTGCATGAGGATCTCTTCCAATTCACAGTGCAGAAGCATTTCTAGGAAATATTAATTTACTGAAAGCACCTTGAACTGAATCAGAAGACCTGTGATTTATCCCTAGCACTGCTGCTGTCTTGCTGCATGACTTTAACCTTTCTCTGCTTTCCCTTTTTACCCGTTATCTCCCTCTATTCTCCCTTATGATATCTCTTTGTAAACAGTTGTGTTGCACTAAGGCGCTCTTTTCTTGCTTGAGGAGTGTAATGAGTTATTGCTTCATGTTTCCCAGACTTTGCTTCTTCACAGAATTATATGCATGGTAAGATTTGGTTTACAGCAGCAGAATTGATGCTAACAAGGGAGACAAGAAGAGAGCGACATCTTCCCCTCTGCATCCAAACAACAGTAGACCAGTCAGCACGGAGGTTAAGGTCACCAAGCCCTCCAAAAACTTGATGACATTTTCAAAGGTACAAGGATAGCAACCTGTCATCTCTTTTTTTTCTGCTAACCCCAGTTTGCTCATGTTCCTCAGGAACTATTTTTGCATCACCCAGGCTGCTTCTGACTCTCTGAGTCCTCACTATGATGGTTTCTAGTCAGTGGCACCACAGACTCTGACATGCACTGGTTGGCAGACACTGGGAGAGCTCTCAAGATGCCTGATATACTCTGTTGTTTGGCTTTTATTAGTCCTTTGCTTTCATCCCTATTTTTACCTCTTTTCTCCCCCTTGCTTCCCCGCTCTGTTTTCAGAGAACCAAATGCTGACATAATGGAAGCAAATTGTTCAAAATCCATTTGAACACAGCACGTTAATTTTAGGATTGTTAGCCACACGCTTACATGTCTGGCTTTCTGCAGAGGGATTGAGCTGTGCAGTGAATGAGTCCAGCCACTTTTTTATTCATTTCTCTCACTGCTTTCTGCCAGGAGACTCAGGAGGGCTGAGACTCCTGCTGTGGTTCCCACCCCAGCCTAGTTCTGTGCCCATTTCAGCAGGCCTCCTGTATCAGACTACCTGCACCTGTGTTTTCCTGGTTTTGGAGAACAGTGTGAGTGTAGTCAGCCAAATGCTGGCACTGAGGAGGTCACAATTTCGTTAGTCTTAATCAATGAAGCTTTTATAGGCATGCTTTTCTGTCTTTGCCTCGCTCCTGCAGCTTAGCCAACTCACCCTGCCGTGTAAGTCGGTCATGCTTTTTCTGTCTTCCCCACCAGGATGGGGGGAAGAAGATGCTCTGAAGACAGATTCAATATTCTATCTATGTGGAGTTGAAAAAAAATATATATAAACGAGCTGTAAAATAATCCTGTACCTGTGTTTTTGGGGTAAGGTTCAGTCCATTCTCTGCCCTCTATTTTGCCATACTCTGCTCAAGGGTAAGCATATTTTGCACATTTTAGGGGACCTCTTCCAAAGTGTCTTTCCCTTATTATTACTTCCTTTTACACTTTTAATATTGGAATAAGGAAGGAAGGCCTCCTGATTTCTCTTTTTTTTTTTTCAGCAAGATATCATTGAATAAACTTGGAGATTCACTCTAAAACCATCCCTGGGCACTACTGACAAATTCAAATATGAAAACAATTCTATCCAGTCCCTATTGTCCTGATTCCCATCCTGCACATGCTGTGCAAACCTTGCTGAATTCCCTGTTGGCACACACTGCTCCTTTGGACTCCTGACCAGCTTTAGTTCATCCCTGTAGTCTGCTTGTTTCAAGAGATCAGCTGCAGGCCCAAAGAAGAAACAGTGAATGAAAATATTAAGCCAACTGTAAAACTCAAAGCACTGTCTGTTTTTTCTACTAACTTCAGTAACAGCAGCAGGGATAAAGAAATTAAATCACTCTGCCCTGCCTTCCCCTCCTCTCTCTATTCCCACCCTTCCCCTGATATCTCTGGCAGCTGAAATAGAGGACAAATCTGTCATTAAATATTTGTAAATGCTCAGTTATCTGATAGCAGCTGTTTTCTAACTGGATTGGGATGCAGAGCACAGATGCTTGGAGGAGCTACATCAGTTTTTTGGGTTTTGGTTTGTGGTAGGTTTTTGTTTGGGATTTTTTTGTTTGGTTTGTTGTTTTTTTTTTTCCTTCTCTCAACATAATCCTCCCTTTGTCTTTATTCTCTAGGAAAGAGAAAAGGAGAAAAGACTTTGATGTTACATACTGCTCATTACACAGTAGTCCGTTGCTTCCATCAAGCCCTTAGAGTAGGAAATCATTGTTTTTTGCTTTGATGAGTGTTAACTAACCAACTGGTCATTACCACCAGGTAAATGACTAGTTAGGTAAAAAGGAGAGCTTCATAATATTGACATGGTACTGTGGTTTGCAGGGAATTTCAAGAAGCTGAAATTCTGTCATACAAGTTCTTATAATGAAATTTAAGTAATCAGTCCCATAATTTCTCCTATTAGTTTTAGCTAGACGAGAAAAGGTCAATGCCCTGGCAAGCAATGATTCGCAAATAACAGGTGCAGCCAGTTTCTATTATACTGCCATGGGACACTGCTCTGTCACTTTTATTTACTGAATCAATCCACCAATGTCCAGCAGGAGAACAACAGTTAAATGGCCATTAATTGTAGGCTGATGTGCAGATGAAACAAATCTCCAAAGGGACCGTAAACCTTTGTTCTTTAGCCTCCTCCAGCTAACGCAATGGGATTAGCAGTAAATCACTCAGTGCTTCATCTTCTTATTAAAAATTTACCATACTGATCATCCCAGGTGACTTACATCCAATCAGGGCACCATTTTCTTTTTTTCTTTTTCTTTTTTTTTTTTTTTTTAATTTTCAGTGCAGTCATTTAAGATTTTCATGGTGCAACAAGCAATTAACACACAGAAGCTAGTAACATGCATGGTGCATCTTTGATTGCCTTGTTTGGAGTTTCAGGGGTGGGAATTGTGAAAGGTTGTTTTAGAAAAGTCTTTCCAGAAATTAGATTTTATCTTCTTTTATTTTAGGCTCTGATTTGTTTAGTTTCATTCATATTGTGCCTCCTGATCTACAGTTCTAAGGATGTGCATTCTCTCTTCAGAAATAAGAATGGTTGAATTATTGAAAGTTGGTGGAACAGCAGTTCAAATGCCTTCCAGAAATCTCTCCAAAGCAAAGGCCTTTCACTCGCCCTGTGTACCCTAGACAAAGTAATGAGCCCATAAGATGACCACAGTCTTGGAGGGGTTTGTATTTGAGTCCTGGAAGTATAGCATAGCACATTGCATGGACACAATGACAACCTTTCCAAATAGAAACTGAGTGGTGGTGAGCAGATATGATACCTTCGCTTGCTTCCTGGGCTAGAACAGAGAGAAAGAAATGGAAACTGTGGTAAATGGGACCTCAGGGGCTTTATTTAATTATCCTTATTGAGACAGATAAATTTGCAAAACAAGAAGAGGTGCCTATCTGAGTGTGGCAGGCACCACTGACAAACATAATATATCAAAGCAGAAAGAGCAACCCCATAATGTACTATATTTCTAGGTAACCACACAGCTGAAACAATCAACTAAATTCCCCATCTCCCTTACCTAGTGTATCATCCCTAATGATGCTTGTTTCTTCAGCAATCTTTTCAAAGAGAAGCATTTTGAATTAGGCCCTCATCCAAAGCTCAATGTAATCAAGAAAACTAGCACCAATATATTAACCTAAGCCTAATATATATACAGAGAAAAAACATTCTTATTCTTACCTTTTCTCCTATTTGTGCCTCCACAATCCTGTGAAAAGAGCTCATGTTATGCTTGTTTATTGTGACCATTACCACTGTTTTTCTGGAAACACCTCTTTTTTTTCATATGCATGATCTTTGTATCTTATTACACTAAAGCACTCATTATTCAATTAGATACAAATTTTGTGTGATTCAGATAATCTTGTGTGCCGTATCTTCTCTCACTATTCCATAGTAATTTATGAAAACCAGTGATATCTCCAAATACTTTTTCTACAGTCTTCAGTTTAAAGATTGGTAGGAAACAGGTTTTCAACCTGACCCTTTTGGTCTTTCTTGATTTTAGAAATTTACTTTTCAGAGACCTTACCAGATCAGAGAAAGCTCTGTCAGTTTCTTTCTCTTTTCTGGAGCTGTCAGCTGAACATGCTCTCCAAAGTCACCTGTTTAAGGTCCACTAGATCCTTTATGAAAATGTGAACCTATGAAGAGTCCACCTACTCGCATTCACCAGTGTTTTCCTGTTGATGGTTGTGGTTGTTCAGTTCTTCTGGTCTTAATCCAGTTGCTGTGTGATTTATAGATTCAGCATTTCATCAGTCTGAAACGGTGTGATAAGTCACTTAAAAACAGATTCTGAGGTCTGTTCCTAACTCGCTCTGCAGCCAAACGGGGACAGATAGAAACCACATTTCTGGATCTCCTCTTTTCTTTCTATCTGCCTTCCTGTAAAATGAGGAAAGAAATACATTCCTACCTCTCAAGTGTGTGGTGAGGAAATTGTGAAATTCTAATTATAGACTCATAAGCACCCAGGAGAGTTGAAAATCTGACTTAGAAATAAAGTTTTCCTACTGATTGCAATGACCTTAAATGGATAGTTAATAAGGTTGAAACATTCTTGACAAGTCATTGTTCTAAGCACCCTACAACTTTCCAAATAAAGTTGAAAGGCATTACTTGTGTTTAGGTATAAACATAAACACATAAATATATATTTTGGAAAATGGGAAAGCAAACACTAAGCTTTGTTATGAACTTGATCTGAATTTAAAAATGGATGATATTGAGTCTTTCTCACAGCAAAATCCATTTTATGAAAAAAACTCAGACATACTCAGAAATACACTACAATCTCTCTCTCTCTCTAGTAATGACCAAGTCCAAGAGTAAAATCAGTTTAAGTATAACAAAGAAGAATTTGTGCTCTCTCATGAGTTTCACAGGAGGGAAAAGCATGAGCCAAGGACACTTGAAATACTGTTTTTTTTTCTCGATATGAAAAAAAAGCAGTAACAGTATTTACAGCTTTAATTGAAATAATTTCATATTGATGATGTTGAAGCAATATATTTACAAAATATTAAATATCTACTAAAATTTAAATGTGGCATACATCAGAATAGTTTTTAATTCACGTTAAAAATAAATGACTCAAAAGTAGAAATGAATGAATTTGTTCTGCCAGAAGGAAACATACATATGACTGAAAAAAGATGTCAGTTTCAGGGAAGGTACCTTTTCTTTTCCCTAAATGTGGATTGCACCAGTGTACAGGTCTCTGACTTTGCGGTCAGACTTATCATGGAATCACGGAATTTTTAGAGTTGGAAGGGACCTCTAGAGATCATCTAGTCCAACTGCCCTGCTAAAGCAGGAACGCCTAGAGCACATCACTCAGGACTGCATCCAGGCATGTCTTGAAGTTCTCCAGGGAAGGGGACTCCACGACCTCCCTGGGCAGCCTGTTCCAGGTCTCTGTCTCACTGTAAAGAAGTTTTTCCTCACATTTGAATGGAACTTCCTACGTTCCAGCTCGGTTATGGTCTTTATGGTCAAAGAAGAGAAAGAGGTTCTTCTATGGTGAGATTCATCTCATCTTAAAGTGGTCATGTAAATTATGTCTCAAAAGTATCTAAATTATGCCTCAAATGTGTCTATTAATTTTCATGGAATATAAATAAAACTGTAAGCTTGATTAAAGTTTGGAGCTAGCAAAGCTGGATACTTCTGCTTTAGTTACATGAAACCCTTTGAAGTTGCCAAGTTTAATAATTTTCCAAATTATATTATATGTTCCAATTATGTTCCAAATATGTTCCAAAAATTATTATATGTTCCAATATAATGTCTGCAGTTCCCAATTGAGGCTGAGGTCCCTAGAAGTTACTAAAGAATTACAAAACCATAGAAATGTAAACTGTGAGGTACTTTGGAGGTTCCTTATTGAATCTTCTGCCTATAGTGGGGCTGTTGCCATTGGATGAGGTCATAGATGGCATTTTCTAGGTGAATGATGAAACCTTCAAGGACAGAGAGCAAGAAACCTCTCTGTATATCCTGATCCACTGGTTTTCTACCCTCCAGAAAAAGTAGCTTTTAAAAATTTCCAACCTGCCATCCACTCCCAGCAAACAAGCAAGCAAGCAAATAATAAATAAATAGGCAAATAGATAAATCTTGTGAATGTCATTCCTTACTTAATTTTTGCCATAGTAGAATTTGTCTTTGTTAACACAGCCTCAGCAGCTTTAGCTCCTGCAGTTTTACCCCTGCCAGAGTGCTGTAGAGTGGATTTCTGCCAAAATGCAGAAATGCAGATCTCAAGGAATGACAGCACATTGCAGGAAGTGTCAGAAATGGCAAACTTATTGCTTTCTACTCTGTCTCTCTCTCCACCTCCTTCTTCCACTATTTTCTTTTTTTTTAATACATTTGATTTCTCCTCTCTTATGTATCAAGTGTGCAATTAACTGTGATCATTCTTACAGCTATGGCACATCAAATGTTGTAATTTTTTATATACTATTTCCATGACCAACACCTACTAGTCAGCAGCTTTGACAGTAGCTCAGCAATGGGGGGCACGGATAAGTTTCCTTGGTCTCTAATAGATCTCCCAGGTGACCGTAGGAAAAACAGCTGAACTCCCTTTGTGTTCCATCTGCTTCTGTGAAATAAGAATAATCAGTTTCATCTACTAAGGCAACTAAAAAGTTAAACTTGTTGATAGCTATACATCTGTTTAAGTATGATTTTGTATGGTTGATTTTCATTTGATAGGCAGATTCATTAAAAAGAACTTTAGAAATCAATCTTCTGATCAAACATTTTTATTCATTTCATATAGTTAGCTAGTGCTTAAAAAATAGAAAAGGATAATAATGATTAATTATCCTTTTTTTACTTCCTTGATAATTTCCTTTCTTCTGTAGCTGTATGTAGTGTTTTGCTGAGACACAAGAAACCCAGATCCCTACTCTCTGGCAGTTCCTTTCTGAATTGGATGGATAACATGACAAATAATTACTTTCTAACAACAACATTTTCTCCTGGTCACCTCTCTGTATTTTTCAGTATTGGCACCCATTAAAAAGTGAGGTATAGTTGTTCTTTAAAGCTTGGATCACATAAAGCAGCTAAGACAGGTTTGGGAGGATCCTCTGCTCTTGGAAATTCTTGTGTCATTGTCACACACAGTACATGAAACATCCATCAACTTCACATCAGAAACAATATTCTCTTTCTTTGAAAAGCTGGTCCTAAGGGTTTGAAGCATGCCTCCCAGAAGACTAATGATGAGTGCTGTTGCTTGATGGATAGAAACTAGCTTTTTTCTTGAAATCATACATGATCAGCCACAAACCCACAAAAAATCCAGCTCTGCTCAGGCACTGAGGCATAAGCAGAAAGGACTACCTTTGATTTTCAAAAGGGGTGACATAGAAAAGCAGGGAGAGGAAACAGGGGCACTCAGTGCAGCAGGGGTGGTCATACTTTGCCCAAATACTTTGAGGACCGTATTGGTAAGTTGCCAAGAGCCGAAGGGCTGCATTGAATTTGCATTAAATGGAGCAGATGGCATCAGCTGCCCTCAACTTTAATGTTGAAATGTGGCCTACAGAGCAAATCTGTACAAAACTTTTCTAATTAAATCTGAAACAACATGCTTCATCTATTCCCCAGTAGCACAGCCTTTCTGGTGGCATTTCTACAATCCTATGCCTAGCCCCAGCCAAGAGAGACAATGGCAGAAGTGCAGAGAAATGAAAAATAAGAACACACACAAGCATACAGTTTTATCCAGAACGTTTTTTGAAGCACTAGATGATAATGAGTGGACTAGAATTAATCTCCACCAATCTCTTTACAATCTAGCATTCTTTGCAACAAAAATAAGTTATTATATTTATTAAATGTGATCTTCTGGACAAACCAGGCAGTGGTAACGGTGAATTTTCATTGTAGGTAGAACAAGGGAGCAACAAGTTTCAAATCACCTCTATTGACTAGATAAAATCAGAGAAGCCAGTTAAGGTTGACACTTTCAAATTTGCTTGTTTTACTGTACATATAATGAAATAATCCAGAATAGCCAATAGACCATGCTTTAGCTGTATTAATGCACTTCATTGACAGACTGCATGAACATTTCCCCCAAGAATTAAACAGATGACACCATAAATAATTCCATTACACCAACAATTTCTGACAACAGCTGTTAATCCACTCTCCGCAGTGGAATACAACAGCAGGTAATGGCGTTTAACAGTTATGAGACCCACCCAATTTTATTTCCAGGGATCAACTTTTTAAAATGTTTGCTTTACCAATTTATTTCATTTTCAAGTATTTATTTAAATATATATTTTTCCCATCTCTGCTTTTCATAAGAAATGAAGAAATAAAATTCTATATCCATGTTAACTATTATTATAATAATTAATATTGGGCATACAAGAAATCATTTACTTGAATTTTAAGTCATGAACAGACTACTGCGTCTACTGAGATTATGCATAAACATATATTTGAAAAATAAAATGAGATTAAATGAATAACTAAGAAAAATTAATATCTATTTTCATTCAATGACTTTTTTTCTGGAAAAGTTGAGCCAAATTTTGTCTTAGTAGAATTTCAGCAACATCAGGATTAAATAACATCATTTTTTGTCTCCTCTGTTAAGCAGATAGGGAGAACACATGTCTTTTTTAGTTTATAAATAAGTGCGTGAAATTACCGGTCAATAAGGTAATTGAGTGAGGAAAGAAGCAAAAAGGTTGTAAATAACAAAAATTGATTTTTTTACACATAGATCCCTGAAATAATATTAACTATTTGTGCACTGAAGTTTATTTCTGTCCTAAGTTTACCTCACTTAATGCACAGTAAGAGTCAATAAGATACTGTTGATTAAAAACAAAACAAAACAAAGCAAAACCCTGCAAAACCAAACAAGAACCAAAACAAACAAACAAAACAAACCAAAACCCCAAACACTCTTCTGGATGATACAAAAACTACACAGAAATAAGAGAAGGAGATAAACAGAAGTATCATCCAGTTCAAACTGCTCCTTCTGCCTCTTCTTTGTCTCAGAGTACCTAACTTCGATGTCAGAGTGAGAGCATGACAAAAGAAAAGGAGCAAGAATTTTGCCAAGAGGTAAAACTGGATCAGGTACTGGTGAGACTCCTCCTCTTCTTCCTTTGTGCTACAAACACTGGGTATATCTGCTCATCCACCAAATTAATCAGGGGGGCTATGTAATTCACCAGGTAAGACCACAGGTGGGAGGAAGGGGAAGTGCTCCCCTGGAGAACTGGGGCAAAAACTGTAGAATCCAGCTGTGATTCTAACACCTGGTTTAACCAAATAAAGCCACTTCCAACACAACCATGAACTGGGATCTTAAAGGACTGGGCAGAAGCTGGAAAAAGCTTTTCAACATTCTCATTTCAGAAAGGGGTACAAATTTTGTAAGCTCTGATATGGTCACAGTTTTGTACTGATATAATTACACAGGCAAGAATAAATTATTTTCTTAGTCCAGAGTTTCACCAGCCACTTCTCTTACAGTAGAAATAAGGCATTTTAGTAGGAAAGTGGGATGTAAAAAAACTTGCCATCTCATATAGTGGAACATTTTAGGAATGTTATATTTTAGCATCAAATACAATATAATTAACATGGTGCTACTTTTACAGTAAGGTTGATCTTTTGGGTGGTATTTTATTAAGTACCACAATCGTTTAGATAGTATCACCAAATGACCCAGTAGGTTATTCGTTTTAATTCTTTTTTTAGAAATTGTTTGTTGAATTTCCACTTTTCCTATGGTCTGTTAGGTGCTTTTGGGTGAAAATTACTATTTTGTTTTGAGTTTTCCTGAGGGAAGGAAAACAAAGTTAAAAGTCTTCTGAGTTCAACAAATGTGCCCTATGAGCTAAACAGTAATGGCTGAAATTCAAGCTGGGGAGTAATTTGTTGGCAGCAGCATCTGGAAAACAAGTATGCTAACATTTACAGAGCTAAGTTTTCAGAACAAATTACACAGAATGAGGTTTAAAGATAAGTTTAAAGGCATAAGGTAGGAGAAAGAAAGTGTTGCCAGCACAAGGTAAGATGAGGGATCTGAAGAGGAAATCTAGCAATGTGTGCATAGCAGGTTACAGTTAAACAAGAGAATCATTTGAAGGAAAAATAACAGTCATTTTGGATGTCAGATCATTGATTGCAAACACAAGGTAAAACTTGAAAAGAGAGAATTATTGCTTGTGAATTTTCTGACATATTTTCTTTGCACATAAAAGTTCACATGAGAAAAATAAACTCTTTCCCAGAAGAAAACTTGATTTAATGAAAAAAGTTTTCTGATTTTTCAAAGGAAATTTTCCAAATTTTCCGTGAAAAATGTCAATGTTTGTGTTTCCAAACAAAATATTTTTAAAATATGCGTGTTCTTTTCTTAAGAATAAAAGTTTAAAAGGAATTCTGAGAGTTTCCAAATTTTATTAATCCTCTGTATTTGTTCTTTAACAGGATAAATTATAACAATTATGCTAGGAGGTGATGAATGCTACTTCTGATTAGAGTGCAAAGGGGATTGGGCTGAGTTCTTCCAGAATTTACCTCAGGCATACTAATATGTAAAAATATTCTGTATATTTGCATCTTTCTGTCTAGCCTTATGTTCCTGAGTAAATTACAGAAAATATACCGTTATAATTTCTATTAATCTTGAAAGTTATTGTAAAGATCCAGAAGAATCACAAAATGGGATTATTTATGGAACGGTCTGTATCACACTGTTAATATCTCTTTTTCTCCACTGACAGTAACGGAAGCCTAAAGAATCTCTGCTCTTCTGCTAGGCACTCATTATGAAAGTAACTGGGATGATATAATATTGTTATCTTGGGAAATTTAACCAAAAGTCTTATAAACAAAATTAATAACTGGAATTTTGACACTAGGACTAACTAGAAGATTATTTTGTTCTTGAGAGTCCGGATCAGTATGCTGAGCACTTAAGAGTGAATTTGTTTCTAGTGAGAGGCTGTGCATCTTCACCTCTGGGGACCCAAATGGGTTATGACCAAGTGAAGAGATGGATGATTTCATAATCAATTTATAAATTTAGGAACCAAAAATCAAAACCTTTAGTAAGGTTTGAAAATTATCCCATCAACTATCCAAGAGGAGCTGAAGTTTGTCAGATCAGCTGGAGATAGTGCTAGACTCTGATAGAATTTTATGTCATGAATACTCTATTCTTTGCAGGTTAATCAGAAATGAATGGAAATTCAGCTATCCCAGTGTGACTCTCAGCACCTGATCTTTGCATCCTAGCAATGATTAGGATCAGGCCTTTAATTAATTAATTAGTTAATTATAGACTCATAGAATGGTTAGAATTGAAAGGGATCATCAAGTTCCAACCCCTCTGCCATTGGCAGGGACACCTCCCACTATCCCACTAGGCCAGGTTCCTTAAAGCCCCATCCAGCCTAATCTTGAACACTTCAAGGGATGGGGGCATCCACAACCTCTCTGGACAATGTGTTCCAATGTCTCACCACCCTCACACTCAAGAATTTCTTCCTCATATCTCATCCAAATCTCCCCTCTTTCAGTTTAAAACCATTACCCCTCATCATATTCCTCTACTCCCTCATAAAGAGTCCCTTCCCATCTTTCCTGTAGGGCCTCTTTAGATTCTGGAAGATTGCTTTAAGATCTCCCCAGAGCCTTTGCTTTCCCAGGCTGAACAACCCCAACTCTCACAGTCTGTCTTCACAGAAGAGGTGCTTCCACCCTCTGATCCTCTTCATGGATCCACTCCACAGGATCCACTCCAACAGGTTCATGTCCTTCCTATGCTGAGGACTCTAGAGCTAGAAACAGTACTCCAAGTGGAGTCTCACAAAAGCAGAGCAGAGGGACAGAAACACCTTCCTTGCCCTGCTCGCCATGCTCCTTTTGTTGCAGCCCAGGATGTGGATGGCTTTCTGGACTGCCAGCACATGTTGCTGCTTCATGTTGAGCTTATTGTCCACCAACACCCCCAAGTCCTTCTCCTCAGGGTTGTTCTCAATCCATTCTCCATGCGGCCTGTATGGTGAACCAGGTGCATGACCTTGTATTTGGCTTTGTTGAACCTTCACAAGCTTTGCACAGCCCCACTTCTCAAGTCCCTGTGGATGGCATTCCTTCTAAAACTAAATCTAGCCAAGAACATCACAGACAATAAGAAAAACTTCTACAGATATGTCAGGGACAAAGGCAAGACTAGAGAAGCTGTGGGCCCTTCCTGGAAGGAAATGGGAGACCTGGCCAACCAGGATATGAATAAGGCTGAGCTACTGAGCAACTTTTTTGCCTCAGTCTTCACCGGAGAGGGCTCAAACCACCCCGCCCAAGTCATGGAAGGCAAAAACAGGGGCTCTGCAAATGAAGAACTGCCCACAGTATGAGAAGATCAGGTTTGAGACCTCATAAGGAACTTGAAGGCACATAAGTCCATGGTACCTGAAAAAATCAATCCATAGGTCCTGAAAGACCTGACAGAAGAAGTTTCTAAGCCTCTCTCCATCATCGTGGCAGACTGCCAAAGTTCCCACAGACTGGAAGAGGGAGAACATAACCCCAGTATTCAAAAAAAGGAAAAAAAGAAGACACAGGGAACTACAGGCCAGTCAGTCTCACATCTGTGCCTGGCAAGATCATGGAGCAGATTCTCCTGGAATATTTACTAAGGCGCATGGAAAATAAGGAGGTGATTGGAGACAGCCAACATGCTTCACCAAGGGAAAATCATGCCTGACAAATTTAGTGGCCTTTTATGATACTGCCACGATGGAAAAGGGCAGAGCAATTGGTGTCATCTACTTGGACTTGTGCAAAACATTTCATACTGTCCCACATGACATACTTGTCTCAAAATTGGAAAGTCATGGATTCGATGGGTGGACCACTCGGTGGATAAGGAACTGGCTGGATGGCCGCACTCAGAGGGTTGCAGTCAATGGCTCAATGTCCAAGTGGCGGCCAGTAATGAGTGGTGTTCCTCAGGGGTCCATACTGGAACCAGTACTATGTAACATCTTTGTCGGTGATATGGACAGTGGGATAAAGTACACCCTCAGCAAGTTTGCTGATGTCACCAAGCTTGGTGGTGTGGTCGACACACTGGAGGGAAGGGATGCCATCCAGAGGGACTTGGACAGGCTGGAGAGGTAGGCTCATGCAAACCCCATGAAATTTAACCAAGCCAAGTGCAGGGTCCTGGACCTGGGACATGGTAATCCCAGGCACAATTACATGTTGGGCAGAGAATAGCTGGAAAGCAGCCCTGAGGAGAAGGACTTGGGAGTGCTTGGGAGAAACTCAACATGGGCTGGCAGTGCACGCTGGCAGCCAAGAAAGCCAACTGTGTCCTGGGCTGCATCAAGAGAAGTGTGACCAACAGGTCATGGGAGGTGATGCTACATCTCTACTCTGCACTTGTGAGACCCCACCTGGAGTACTGTGTCCAACTTTGGAGTTCTCAACACAGGAAGCACATGGACCTGTTGGAATGGGTCCAGCGGAGGGCCACAAAGATGATCAGAGGGATGGAACACCTCTTCTATGAAGATAGGCTGAGAGAACTGAGGTTGTTCAGCCAGGAGAAGAAGAGGCTCCGGAGAAACCTTATAATGGCCTTTCAATATCTGAAGGGAGTCTATAGGAGAGCTGGAGAGGAACTGTTTACAAGGAAGTGGAGTGACAGAACAATGGGCAATGGTTTTAAATTGGAAGAGGGAAGATTTAGATTAGACACCAGAAAGAAAGTCTTTAGAGTGAGGGTGGTGAGGCACTGGAAGAGGTTGCCCAGACAAGTCATGGATGCCCCATTTCTGGAGGTGTTCAAGGCCAGGCTGGATGGGGCTTGGAGCAACCTACTCCAGTGGAAGTGTCCCTGTCCATGGCAGGGGGTTTGAAACTCAATGATCTTTAAGGTCCCTTCCAACTCAAACAATTCTATGATTTTATGATTCCCTCCAGTGTGTTGATTGCACCACAGAGCTTATTTATTTAAAAAGCATTGTGGTATTGCTTATGTAACTCTTTTCATAATGGAGTATTTATAACTAGTATTTACAGATCCAGATGAATGGTCAGGCAGCATGTAATCCCTACTACTTACATGGTATTATTGTTGGTTTATTTTGTACTTTTGTCTTAGTATGAAATCCAGTAAACATCATCATTTTACTGGCAGGAAGAGAAAGAATCAGCAAAGTTTACAGTGCATAAGTTTACAGTGCAAGACAGAGAAAGCAAAATAGAGTGCAATGCTGTAAAGGAACATAAAGCACCTGTGACAGACATTTAACAGTCCAGGTATTATTGTTGGACGAAATATACTGGGTCTCAAGTTGATTGGTTACTCACATGCTATTTCTCCCTGTTCAGTATCTTTTATTGCTGAGACAATTTTTCAATTACATGCAGAAAATATTTAGCTTGCTTGCTTTGTTTTATGAAAACAATCCTTTATCACCTTTCTTTTTACTTGCAAGTCAATGATTTTGATGTGAACTCTCAGGTGCTCTGCATTGTTTCTGTCCCTTGGCAACTAAAGACCATGTGCAACTCTTCATGTATTTCTCAGGGATCTTTGAAGAATCTTCATCTTTGGGTAAATTCAGAGCACAGTTTCATCTCTACAAATTAATCAAGGACCTCATTAAGCCAAGTGCCATGTCCCAGCTGTGGTCCTGAGGCATTGAGTAGGTCATCCCATGAGGCTAACTTTAGAAACTGGCATCCAAAATCTGGCACTTGATTGTATTTCTTTCTCTGAAGCATACCTAGAAAGCAAAATTTGAGGAGGTCATACTTGGGGTTGTGTTATGCACTTAACTCACATTGAAAGTTAGCTCTTAAATTCTTAGAAATGAACTTCAGCATCTATACACATAGATGTCCAACCGAATTTGTGTGGTGGGACTTTCAAAGGGAAAGAGGATAGAGATGTACCAATCCTCAAGAAATTTTCCTGTTGCAACCTTTACATCTTAGGGTGCTTAACTATCTTAGTCCTACTTTTTAAGCTTTTTGTCTTGGGTTGGCATTTGTGGCATTCAATTTGGCCTTCTAAAAATATTTTTTGCCTCATCTTAAGTAACTGGAGAGACTCCCTCTACATTCATTCAGTGAAGAGAAATCATCACCTCCACAAGATAATTTATCCTATATTACTTCAGTGTGAGACACATTACTCTCTGAAGGTGCCGTATTTCCTCTTTTGTCTACAGAGGAAGTTTATATCACTGGTGAAATAAGATAAGACTGAACTTGCAACTCTTATATGGGTAAATTTAGTTGAAATGAAAGATCCAATCCATTGTTGTGAAATTCAGATCAGTTCTTTAACCTTAGTGCGGAAACTCACAAAGCTTCATCCTTAAAGGGAAATTACATATTTGATCAATGAAATACTCTTGTGTTTTTTGATTGCCTTTTTTTTTTGTGCACAAACACAGCATTTTGAAGCCAGTTAAGGACTGAAACTGTTAAGCATGAGTGTTTCTGAAATTGTGATATATAGCAAAAATGCACTACATTGAATGGCCTTTAAAAGTCACACATATACCCAGGTGACCTAAGGGTCACGAAGTTACAAACCATCTGACTGCCTCCAACAATGCAAAATGTCTGATTGCTGGTGAGAATTAGGCACAAACCCCAAATCTCATGACAAAGAGTTTAAGCATGAGTTTATACCATTTGTAAAACTAGCATGTGCATAGCAGTTTTGATGGTCTTCCGAATGATTGGTGGAGATTTTTATTGCCAATCAGATAATATCCTAGATACCTCTGACTTTACATATAGTTATAGGTAGAAGTGTTAACTCCTATCATACCAAATAGTAACATCAGACAGTGCAAGGAAAACTTCAGGTGGGCAAGCCTTCATTTGGAAAATGCTTCTACTTTCTTCTAGTTACACTGTTTTTCTTGCCTGGAATCTTCTCAAGTCACAGAAAACTTCCCTTTATAAAACAAAAAAAATAAAATAAAAAAGATTAAAAATGCAGATTTTGCAGCTGTATCAGAGCTCTATCAGGGTTTTAGCAAAGCACAAATCTAAGCAATGCTTATTGCCAGACAAAAGGAAGCTCAGACACTACAGCCCTTTAACTCAAATAAAGCATCCAAAATTAAGATGATTTACTTGGAAGATTAACCCAATTCATTTTGGGTTAAGAGCTGGGAGGAAACAAAAGGGTCCGAAGTCCATTCTATTAATTTGATCAGAGCTACATTGGGACTATGTCTTGAGATCATTATCTTACAACACGTGGATGTCAATCTCATTATGTAACCCAATGTGTCTAGCACTTTCCTGTATAAATATACTTAATAGATATAGTTTTGACCTTTTGCTGTAAAATTAATAAAAAATAGATCAGTCTCACTGTGCCAAGAGGCTTTTCTCAGTCCCATTAAAGGATGATTTTTTGTGTAAATAAATACATTTCAGCACACAAAAGAAGAAAAATGTTTTCTAAAGAAATGACCTGAGTTTCCCCTCCTCTATATATTATCTCTGCACCATTTTATTTCAGAAAAAAAAATTATTCCAGAGGGTTTTCTGTCTATACTCACATCTGCCTCCTTGTATCCATATTCTACTAGAATGTTAATACTTTAAAGTTTCGACTGTACCTCAGAGACGGATATATTTGACACAGGAATTTTGTTGCACTACAAGGACTGGCCCACAGAGTAAGGAGCCCTGGGGAATTTGGATCCTTTGATTTATCTGCACTTTTATAGATCATCCTCATAGTATTTGAGAGTGATGGGCAATCCAGGATTCATCTATGCATGCTGTGGCTTATGCAGTGACTTAAACAACTCCCTTGAGAGAGATTGTAAATAATATTTCTTGCCCATGCAGAAATAAATGGGCTTTTGTTGTTCTGGCCCCCAAAAGTCATATGGACAGGGGAAAGACTGTAAAAGAGCTGCAAGGAGGAGGAAGAGGAGGAAACCTGGTCTCCTTTCACTTTGTTATGCATCTACTGTGGCTGTGGTTTTATCATTTGACCAGGAGAGTGGCAAATGTAAGAAAGGAAGGTCAGATATACAGGGTTGATCTTGAGAGAGTGCATTCCAATATTATTTCTTTTTTAGGGACATTCTCTAATACACACTCAACTTACACCTTTGGAAACCCAAGGGAAAGGCACTGTCATTTTGCTGACAGTCATCAAGGAAACACAAAAACATGGTTGCTTGGCTTAGATTGGTAGTGGTAGTGAAAAAACAAATAGGATTTAATAAGGATATTTTGTCTTGGTTAGCAAGTTCAACAGATGGCATGCAAAGACATCAAGAGTGGATCTGGGGAGGATAAGGTATCATCCTGGTATAAACACTGTTTGGGGCCCTCAAACTGTGGCACCTGTAGTGCTCTCAACTTTGTGGAAAGGTTCCAATTGATTTATTTAAAACTATAAGGAGAATTAGACACACATTCTGCAACTAATGGTACTTGATCGTAATGACACTTCAGACTACGCACATTCCCTTACTCGAATAAGATATTTTTTTAAAAAATAAAATCAGTTCAGAGTTGAGAAATCCCTGTGATGATGAAGCAGCATAGAGAAAAATAACAGATTACCCCTTACCTCAGTCGCTGATTCTCACAGGATTTCCTCTGATACAGCCACATCATTGTACAGCAGGACTGACAGTAAAAATCAAGGTCCCAGGGAGCTGGACAGAAATTGAACTTACTGAATCTGTAGATTAGCTTTTCATTGCTATATTGAAAATTTCATACTGTCTGCAGAAAAATTTCCTCACTGTAAAAAGAACAAGGTTGATTCTTGATACAAAAAACCTAGAGATGCTACTGCTCATATTAGTTCCTTACTGGAGTCTCCATAGCTTCCACTAATCCAGTCTTTTCTAGAAATGGAGTAGATAAAACAACATCCACCTTTCTGCACCTTTCCATGCAAAGTTCTAGTTTCACAACAAGGTGCTGAGAACAGCAGATTGCGGTAAACATCTTGCCACTGACCTCAGAGTAATTCTTGTAAAAAAAAAAAAAAAAAAAAAAGAAAAGAAAAGAAAGAAAAGAAAAGAAAAGAAAAGAAAAGAGAAAAGAAAAAGAAGCAGAAACTACAAAAACCTGAAAATCCCCCAAAATCTCAACAGTAGGTGCTCAGATCCTCCCACAGTGTCAACAATTTTTAAGAATCAAATGTTTTTTTATTTCTAGTATCAAGTTCTCCTTATTCATACCAGTAAAGTTGTGTATCTTTCAGTTGAATTCCACATTTTCACCTTCTGACATTCATTGAAATACTGAAGTGCTCTTTCTCATCTTCTAGAGTATTAAAATTTTCCAAGAACTTAACAATCCTTTATAATATAATAAAGATTAAAAATAAAATAAAATAAAGGGAGATAGAATACACAATAACAATAATAAAGAACAGTCAAACAAGCCAGATCAAATCTATTAGTATCTAACAGAAGAACAGCTGTCTATCAAAGCTCAGTTTCACTATCTGACCACGATCAAGTAAACAAGACAGCCAAGTGCCTCCAGGGCAGGGGCTCTGAGGAGAAGAGGAATGTCTGTAGAGTCTGGAGCTGAAAGGTTGCCATTCTGCTAAGGATGTCAATCAGCCCTTGGTCATTCTCCGATGCAGGAAGAGAAAAAATGCTCCATTTCACACAGGTGAACATTAGTCCAAAGTAAAAATGTGGCTGGAGGATTTTTCTTTCTTTCCTTTTTCTTTCTTTTTTTTTTCTTTGATAGCACAAGTGAACATTCTACTAGGAAAGAAGTTCAACAGAGAGAGACTAAATAGACTGAATGTTTATTTGAAACATGTTTTGCATCCTGAAAAAACATCCCTTTACCATTGGAGCCAATCTTTTCCAATGTAAATTAAATGTGAACACATATCTATATATATTCAAAGCAGAGTGCATGTCCTCTAATAAAGCTGACCTAGAGGGGCTTAGAGCTGTAAGAAGCTTCCACTTTTCTTTTTTTTTTCTTTTTTTTCCAAATAAATTTTACATAATTTCTATTGTTTTCATAGAAATGATCTACACTTGTCAGTCTGCTCTGTTTATCTTTTAGGGTTAATGGCTATTGCATTAAAGGATCACGTCCTGGATTCTGAATAAAAGTTGTGTTTGCTTCAGCTATGAATTTTTATTTGACCATTTTAACTTTCAGGAAAATTTCACTATTGTGCTCCCATTGAGGTTAAAGTTTATTTAACAAAAAATCTGTATGACTAATATAAAACTTATACAACAAATTATTTTATCAATCACCAGTCCGGATGGCCTTGCTGTATTGGTGGTATTATTGTCAGAGCACACCTCTCTTTCATCATCTTTCTTACTGCACTTCAGATGACTTTAAAAATCTTAGCTTGTTTTTCTGTACTTACAAACCCTATGGCATAGCCAGACACATGCGTTGGCTTCATTTAGCTGTGTAATTGCTGATCTTGTTTGCAAATGTTGCTAAATACATGATTAGGCATAAACTGCAGCAGTATACTCAATACATTCAGACAAATTTTATTATTGCATTCCTTATCTCAAACACTCAGAGATGAAAACACTTACCTAGTTCACAGTTCTCTAATTTTTTCTGCAACCCTTTTGTTATCAGACTTCCAGTGTTGAAGGCAGAAACATTTATACCAGCAAGGCTAAAATTTGGACCTACAATATTTCCTGGAGAGTATGTCACCAAGTGTACATACAGCCTGTAATACATGGACATGGGTGTCCTTTATGTTCTGATTTTACTTACAGTTTCATTCATCAGTTTTATAGCATGGGGAGAGAGATCAGTTCTCTGAATGGTTTGGATGGGTCATTTATTATGAGAAAGGAAAACTGGGCCATACTCTATACCGATTCACTTTCCCTGAGCCACAATGTACCCACCAGTGGCAGAATATGACCCTAGACAGTCTCTAGCTTTGTACTGGGATTGATGTTCTGCAACACCAGGCATTCTTACATGAATCTAAAGTAAGATGTAAAAATCTTACTTTACATGTAAGCTTCCATGTAAAGTGCTTACATGGAAGCACTCATTGTTCAGACTCTTATCCATGGGTGCTAAGGAAGGCATCAACTGAGAGTATATGCAATATGGTGCACATCTCATACAAAAGTTTATAGTGGAAAGAGAGAAAAGGAAAATGGTAAAAGTCCTATAGTTTTAGTCCCCAGTAAATTTGTGTTTGCAGATTGCTTTCAACTGAGAAGTTGGAGGTTTCTTAACCAGTAAATCATCTGATTAGCCCTTGTATTAACAACAGTAGTTCAGCGAGTTGAGATACAAAAATCATGTTTTCTGCTTCAGATTTCTTACAGAAAGCTGAATAAAACATTAAATAAACGTCAAGAAATTCCTTCGTCCATTTCAGTTTTGAAGCTCACTTATTTTTCCTTATATTTGAAGAAATAAGTATTTTACAAAGACAAGGCTGTTGATTATTCAGTTACAGTATTAGCCAGAGATGGTTCTCTCTGATATGAGATCCATTTTGCATCAAAGGTTATGACCAAAGTTTCCCCATCTTTTTGGTGGGAAATGACCTGGATGGGTGCATTTACTTACGTTTTAGCATCAGTGGACAGAGACAGAACTTACAGGAAACTTTTCTAGAGAACTTCTAGGACTTCAGAGAAAGAGACCACTTCTTCATAAAATAAGCCAGATGAAATAAATTCTAGAAATCTCTTTCTAAAGCAAATCTCTATAGAAATCTAGATGGTTAATTAATATATTGTGCTAAGTAGATGTATTATGTAAACTTGGATGGGACAAATGCTACCTCTTATCATCATGCTGTCATTCTAAAACCATTATGCATTTATTAAGGTCCAAATAGTGTGGACATAAGTCAGCACCATTTGTACTCTCATCCAAGACTTAACTCCAGCCTAGCTGATTTCTAAAGAACTTTATAGATATACCAATCACAGCTATAGGTATTGGATCACGTGACCAAGAATTAAATACATTTTAATGAATCTGGCAAACTAAAATTACCATGCTTTGCTCTATTCTGACCATTATTTAGAGTAATTAAATCCTGTGCCTTCTGGAGTGTTGAGCTTGTCATGGAAGAGAAGTCATACAAATTGGCTGCTTTTAATATAAAGGTAATTATTATTTATTGAGACTGCTGAACAAAGGTTATTCAGTTGCAATGTATCTAGCACTTCGACTACCTTGATATAAATTAGAATTTTTAAATGTAGGTACACACTGTTTTTCTGTATCCTCTCCTATTTTGTTGAGTCATGGGAAGAATTGCTGATGACCAGATTCTTATGCTATCCAACTCCTGTTCAAAAAATTTGGCTTAAATAAAAGCCATGCCTTCATATTCCCAGCAGTTCAATTTTAGATCTAAAATAATTTGAAATTATTATCATTTTCACTTCTATTTCTGTAAACTTTCTTTAACACTTCTATTATTGATATTTACATGTTGTAACTGAATATCCATATATATATACAGAATCATAGAGTCATAGCATGGTTTGGGTTGGAAGGGACCTTAAAGATCATCAGTTTCCAATCTCCCTGCCACGGGCAGGGACACTTCCCACCAGATCAGGTTGCTCAAAGACGCATCCAGCCTGGTCTTCAACACTTGCAGAAGTGGGGCAGCCACAACTTCTCTGGGCAACCTGAGACAGCATCTCACCACCCACACTGTAAAGAATTTCTTCCTACTATCTAATCTAAATCTCCTCTCTTTCAGTTCAAAAACATTACCCTTCATCCTACCACTACACTCCCTGATAAAGACTCACGTGTCAGTATATGTCATATATATATGTATATACATATATCTTGAGGGAATTGGAAATTGTTATGATGGGAGTATGTGAAGACTGATCAATCAAGCTGGTTTAAACTTTAAAACAGAATTCTAATAGATTGATGTTCATTAGCAATATATATTATTTTAGTGGTTTGTTCCTACTCGTTAACAATTATTATCACTGCATATTCAACATAGTTAGTGCTTGACTATCAATCCCAAATTAAGTACAAGTACACACTGCCATGAAGCTCATGCCATGCAGTTAGTGCTGGTGACGATAATCCTTGATGATCTTCGATGAGGTCACAGATCAGGACCCCTTACGAGGGATCTCATCAATACATCTGATTTATGTTCCTGTAATAAAGTGTTTGGATTTATAAACAGTGCCTTCAGCTGTTGATTGCTTGCTGCCCAAAGATGGGAGAAGGGTTCCTAGGCTGAGAGATACCTTCTCCTATTGTTTGGCTGGGATTTTTTTGTCCTTCACTGAGCTGGTACTTCCTCCAGTGAAAGCAGTCTTTTCACAGCTTTTGAGGTTGTGCTGCTTCACTGACTAATAATTGCCCATCAGTGACTTGTTTGCTGTTCTGGGTGCTCTGTTTTCGACCCATGCCCACACCTTCAAGGCCTTTGCTGCTGTTTCACTTTTAAACTGACATGATAACAGGGAAAATCTGGTACCAAGCTTAGAGTCACTCAACAAATTCTCATAGCAAGCTAATAACAAGTCCAAGAGGCCAGGACCAGGGTCCAGCACTGTTAGCAGAAGGCTTATGTTCTGTTAATAGCACTGGTTATACTATTTTTATGGCCCATTAGGTATAAAAATGCTCACACAATTAAACTATATTACTGTGTTTATGCTTGGTTTCAAAACAAACAAATAACAAACTTTGAAGATAAAGTGCTCTAACTTTAGGTCTACTTGATACATCTTTTCCAAGTTTGATCCTGCAAGCTCGTCTCTCTAATCTGGAGAGAAGCTGCTTTATTCACTTGTTTTATATGAGTGGAACCAGTTCTTGGAGAAAGACCTGCTGAAAGGACTTGGGTATCTGCCAAAAGTTTCATCACTTCACATTGAGAGAGATAGAAATGTCCCTTCGAGAAAGTATGAGTGTGTTTTGCCCCACACTGAATTAAATCTTAAAAAAAAAAAAAAGAGTGGTATAAGAAGTGTCCCCATAAACAGTGTCATGAATTCTCCTGCCGGACCACAACACTGTAGAAAGCAATAAATGCAATTTGTTTCTTTAACCTCAAAGATAAATACAATCCATATGATATTCTTATTGTATCACCTAAACAACACAATTTGTCAACATCATGGTCTGCAACTAATTCCTAAAATATCAAAATCCAAATTCTGAACCCAGATCCCTTACTTTACAGCCCCTACCTTAACCACAAATCTTTGTATTAAAATAAAATTACCTCATGGAAGCTCTATTGAGACTTCATGAAAGAGAATAGCCTAGTGAAAGAGAACAGATTTAACAAGTATATATTTTCTGATCAAATGTATACAGATGAATATGTCCCAACCATCTGCAATAGTTACACACAAAGTTTGTTGTGTTTTAATGGGAGAAGGACTTCATGAGCCTCTGTAAAAAAGAGACAAAGTAGTACAGGAAGACAAAGTAGTACAGTGGAGGGGCTGTAGGGAAGGGGAAAGAGGGTTGCACAAGAAAGCAGAAATTTGGTTTTGCTCCTATTTCTCCGGTCAGAAAACATTTGTTACAAGGTGTTAGACAAGTGACTGAAGTTCAAGACAATAATCCAGTCAACTCTCCAGACTCATCAAAATTTTCAATGTTATCTGTAGAAAGCTGATGAAGTTTTTGTGAGCATAGTTTAGTGTGAGAAGAATGTACATTTCATTATTTGACTTGTCAATGTTATCCATGAGGTTATACTTCTCTCAGTTCTGTTTTCTTACATTGAGAAGATTTGAGTGGGTTTCTTTTTATTTATTTTATTTTCCCTGCACAATTTTAACACATACGAACTTTTGACAGAGCTAGGCAACTGTGCTTTTATATACTCTACTAATATTTACTTGAATTTTTAAAACAAGTTCTCAGTGACTAGGTTAGCCCCCACTCTGTGTTTGTTTTCTGCAGTTATTTTAGTTAATGAGTTTGCTGGCTGGGATGTTCCTGGGAACAGCTAATTTTAGACAACTATTAAAAAATACTAACAGAAGGTGAATTTCACAAAATGCTGCTATTTGCAATGGAAGTCTGGTTTTAAGAGTTGTGGTTTGCTCATCCAATCAGAAAAACATATCATATGATTTATGTGTCTGCTCACACCATCTTGAATTTCAGATTTTAAATTTTATGTACTGACAACCATCTGCTCACAAGCTAAATTCACACCATGGTTTTATTGGAGAAAATACATATATTTTGTAAGCAGTTTTGAATAGTTGATGAAGGGAGGGAAAATGCCTTCTGATTGTACAATGGCTTCAGAAGCACTTGGAGGTCACCTTCCTTTTCCTCCTTTCTCAGTCTATACTGCAATATTTTGATTATTTCACGTAGTTTGGTCTAGATGACTTCACTCTTTCCGTAGGACTCAGAGTTCACAGTTCCTGAATAACTACAGTTTCACTTTCAAGGAATTAATGGCTGGATGCTAGATTTTCCCTGCTTTCCATATTTCAAGGTCCAAATGATTGATCACTGCCTTTTACCACAGCCTCTTCTGGAAATAGCCCAAACTTGGTGTTCAGGAAAAGAGTAAAGATTTAGGTGTTAAACACTCTGGAGGATTATTTCATGCGATTTCAAGGCTTTGCAACAAGTCCTGGAGGAGCACCCAGTGTTCAACTGCTCCTGCAACAGGGAAAGGAGAAGGAGGTCAGAAGAGTGAGTATGGTTAAAGACGTACTGGACAGCCCTGGTGTTTCTTTGGTTGTCCATGTGGAGAGAGGAGGAACTGAAACAGCAAATGAGGCTGCTGAGGGAATCCACCACCACTCTCCTTAAATGCCATCACTTCTTTTCTGCAGCTTCAATATGCTTTTGTCTTGACCTTGCCTTCTCCCTCCCTGCAGTATGCTGTGCTAAGCAGGTAGTTGGTTTGTGTCAATTGGAAGCCCTAACTCCAAGTAGAAGCCTTTTTTCCTAGGCACTTCTGGGCTTTATGGAAAAACATGGAAAAACTATCATCAGCTGCATTGTTAATACTTCAGGTATAATCCCTGTTGCTATGTCCAGACATATCCCTAAGAGTGTGAAGTGCCTCAAGATCCTGGTCTTCTACCTGTCCAATTCATAATCTAGTTGAAGTACATAAAATCTGCTATCCAATGTGAATACCCCAGTTCACTGTGTGAATGAACAAGATTTGAGAACGCAAAAGTGATTTGGATCCTTGACTTAAAGATAATGTGAACCTAAATATGTACAATATGAATCTATTGACAAGCCTTTCTGAAGCACTATTTCTAAGGTTATGCTAACCTTAGTCAAACCCTATGGAAAGCCATGAATCTAGGTGTATTTGATGTTGTGAAGAAGTTCCAGGGTAGCAGGAGCAGTGTAAGATGGGGAACAGGGAGAAGAAAACTATTGCCAGAAAACACAGAAGGAACCAGTGACCTTCTCACCTTATATTCATGTTTGTGCTGCAATTACCTAGCCTTGGAGAGGAGAGGGTAGAGAAATCCTGACGGCTGTAAATATCATAAAATCTCTAATACAAAGTTGTGAAGAATACCTGTAAAAGTCAGGGGAATATAAAACTGGGTATATAGCTTATTGAAGGTTCTTCCTTATCAGTGAGAGGGATATGCAGGCAGGAGCAGGTACCCAGTGTACCTACTGGTATCTAGTGTACACAGATTGCAAAAGGAAACAGTGAAGATACCTGTCCAGTCTTTGTACAGTAGGTAAAACCGGTCTTTTTCTTCCCATAAATTTAAACAGTTTTTACCCAAACTCAAGCAAAATCAGTAAAGCAAATACTCTTGTCTGTTTTTCAAGTTTGATTTCAGACAGGAAATTTTGGACAAATATTAAATTATTCTACTAGAAAAAGAAAAGAGAAAAGAAAAATTTATGATATTTGCACTTCCGAAAAGATCACATTGTTCCATACAAACAAAACTCATTTATAACCTGCATTTGTTCATATCTGCTGTTTTAAACACCTCTTTTCACCAGGGCTGCATGATTTTTTCCCTGTTGTATGTTTAGTAGGCCTGATAAATTAACAGCCATGCCCAGCATTGGAAAGGAGATTGGTAGCAGAGGTGCAGTTTTTATCTGACTTTATCTGTGTCACATGCCTTAACTGCGAGAAAGTCCTTCTCTGCTGTCTAACAAGCAGTATATATATGGTAATAAACCATGCCAGGATGTGCTGGCAGCATTTGAATGGGCTCTTCCCTCAAACATTTGTCACGTGGCTTTTCTTTGTTTTAGGGGTATGATCACACATAGATCAAGGTGAAGGAGTGCGGCACTTTAGAGAGGGACACACCAATACTGCCCAAAAAAAAGATGTGCCGTAATTCAGAGGACTCTAATTCTGCTCCTGGTTCTGCTGCGATGGGAAAGTCACTTCACATCTGACTGCTGATCCCAGCTTCCCACAGAAAGCAACTTAAGCTCCACTGAAGGCGAGTATTGTTGTCAGATCTATTTAAGATTGACGTCCTTACTTAAGCAAAACCTTTTCGTCATCAAAGGAGTGGTAATGTCATTTTATAGTAAACTTTGCCAACTCACAGGTTACCACCTTTTCTGCTAGAATTGCTGCTGCACAGCACCACACATGGTGCTCAGGCCACGTGGCACAGCGTTTCCCTGCTCTCCTGGGGCAGTAGGGGGTGACAGAAATTTTACAGTACCTTCCTGGCCTGAGAGGTGATCCCAACCTTCTCGGCATTTTCTGTCATTTTCTGTATTTCCCGAAGCTAATGATTTACACTACATAGAGAGTGGGAATGAACCCTGAGGTTTTGTATCCACAGTAAGGATAGCATGGCACATCCAGGGAAAGGAGGTACCATTAACCATGGTAAAAGGGGATGCAGCTCTATCCTTGTACCAGAGGAGCAGTAACCTACAGCAAAATGCTCGTGAGGCCCTTTAAGCTTGAAGATAAATGTTTGCATCCCTCAGTCCTTGCTTGATCTCCCATAGACATACAGATAAATGTCATGAAAATGAGCCAGATGTGATTGTAAATAGAAAAAAAATATGAAAGAAATCACTGCAAGCCTCTCCGTCATCAAAGATACATAGGGATCTTCACACTTGTAGCTAAAGAAGGTAACTGTTTTCTTCCATCATTCAGAGAGAATATGAATGTGTGAGGGGATCATGTCTTCATGGCAGTCTCAGAGAGTGTAGGGTCTGTCCGTAGACAGATTTTGGATTTCTGATCCCTCGTTTCACTGAATTTCACTAAATTTTTATAGTTGGAAGGGACTGTAGAGATCATCCAGTCCAACTGCCCCACCGAAGCAGGATTGCCCAGAGCTAGAGCATGTCACTCAGGACTGCATCCAGGTGGGACTTGAAAATCTCCAGAGAAGGGGACTCCATGACCTCCCTGGGCAGCCTTTTCCAGGGTTATGTCACCCTCGTTGTGAAGCAGTTCTTCCTCTCATTTGAGTGGAACTTCCTATGTTCCAGCTTGAGCTCGTTGTCACTCATCCTCTCACTGGCAACCACTGAAAAGAGCTTGGCTCCCTCCTCCTTCAAACCACCCTTTAGATACTTAAAGGTGTTAATAAGGGCTCCCCTCAGCTTTCTCTTCTCCAGGCTAAAGAGTCCCAGCTCTCTCAGCCTTCCCTCATAAGGGAGATGCTCCAATCCTTGAATCATCTTGGTTGCCCTTCACTGGACTCTCTCCAGCAGCTCCCTGTCCCTCTTGAAGTGGGGAGCCCA
>BJBW01000082.1:0-10771 GCA_004320125.1 Scolopax mira | reverse complement strand
TTATTATATAATAGAGAGGCGGGCAGAGAAAATAATTTTAGGCTGCTCTGTCGATAGAAAGCAAGCTGGATTAAGAGATCAGAACAAGCAATGCTTGGATTAAAATGGTTTGTTATTTGCAGCTGCAGAAAATCTGTGGCTAAAGCACAGAAGATGTCGAGGGGAGGTGCATCGGCTTTCTTTCCCCCAGAAAGAGCTTTCCACGTATTAGCCAAGGCAAGTTCCAGGCTTCCAACCAACCTATGCTTGGGTTTTATTTCCCGATGGGTCAAAGAAATACAGTTTGCCAGTTTGTATGGCATTTTCTCTGAAAACTCATGAGCAGGCAGAGATGTTATGTGTTGCTCTGCAAGTCCAGTCCCAATTAAACATCAACATCCTCCCTCAACATCCCTGCTCGTTAAGATGTCAGACCCCTTGAGCCAGGGGAGCTGGCATGTGGCTGGGCAAAGAGCTTCTTGACCTATGAGAAAGGGATTCCTGGTGCCAACATCTTTATGCCTCCCGACCCCCCTGAGCTGAGGGCAGGCAGATGCCAGGCCCACTGGCGGCAGAGGGGTGGCTGCAGCTGGGAGAAGCCCATCAGACAGCGGGGCAGCTCTCTGCTATACGGTGCCTATATGGTGTCCCCCTGCCCTCCAGCAAGGTCGATGGCAGCGGGTGCCGTGCCAGGCCCCGCTCTGACTGATGGCTTTGGAAAGGCGTGAAGGGGAGGCAGGAAAAAACAAAGCAGTGAGAAAGGGACCTAGCGCCAGGGGCCGGGCTCCCCGCAGGGCACCGTGCTCATCAGCCGCATCCCAATCGACGCCGCCAGCCCTGCTCGTTCACCTTCACGTCCAGATTAAGCAGAAGGGTCAAACTGGGAAATCGTTTGCCACCGGCGGGCATGTCCCCTTTGCCACCTTGCAGCCCCCGTGCTGCGCTGTGGCCAGCGTTTCCCCTTGTGGCACAGTTCCTGCTCCAGCACCTTGCCTGCCCCACAGCATCTCCAGCCTCCAGCATTAGCCATGACCACCCATCGCCTCACCCAGGTGCACGATGGAGGAGCAGCAGTTTCCCAGGTGGCCTCCAAAAACAGAGTCCTCTTCCAGGCATCACCTCTCACCTGCAGTTTTTCTATAAAACAGCCATGATACTACACACACAGACCGGGTCAGCTGTGAGTGTCGAAGGATGACATCCCCCCCTGCCCCAGGTCCAGGAGGCTTCAAGGGGACTTGACACTCAAAGTGACCACCACACCTTGCTTTGCATTTTGAGGCAGAAGCTACTGGCTTGCAGAGAACTGGGCGCCAGGCTCCTCTCCTGCCTGCAGATGTGGGAGAGGGGACAGAGCACGGGCCTGGAAGATGGGATGGAAGGTTGAAGAGGGAGCATGGGAAGGCAGGAAAATGAGGTCAGAGACCTTCCTGGAGGGAGGCTGGAGCTGCAGGATGTTCATCCAAGTGGTGCTTTAATAACCACTTATTGCAGAAAAATGTCTTCACTCAGGTCAGAAAATAAAATTATGTTTGCTGGACAGATTTGGGTTATGAGCACTTGTGGGAGGACAGTTTGGGGATGGGGAGCCAGGTTGCTCAGTTCCCCCAGCAAGGCCATGGCCCGGTTTTCCTGGATTCGGCTATGGGGAGCTCTTCCCCAAGACCTACCGAGATGAGGGAAATGCCAGCAAGAGGGGAAGAGGCAAAACCCTCCTCAACTACATTATTCCTTCAGCTCATGGCCTCCTAGCTACTGCAGGAAAGGCAAAGCAGAACCCCCCCCCCAGATGGATGTCTTTGTAAGGGGCTGCCCCTAGCACACAGGAGCCACCGACGGCCACAGCAGAGACCTCAGAGGATGCATGCTCAAGACAAGGCAGGGCCAGTACCCACCACATCACCAGTGACCTTGGACAAGCCTCCTCGCAGGTTTTTGAGCCAGTTCTAACCTTTCTGCTCTTTGCTAGGTCACCTGCAGCTCCTCTGGGAAACCCTTCGAACCCTTATCCAAAACGCACCTCCTCTCACAGGTATAGGATGTTGCTCTGGCTGGTCTCCCCCAGGGCCGTAGGTGCAGAAAACAAGGGTTGGTGACACTTTGAAAAGGAAAGGGAGAAGAGAGGTGGGTTTGTCTGTCGCTACAGACTTTCTACTTCATGGAGCTACCTTCTCACTCAGAGATGCCTTCCTTTCTCCTGGCTAATGGAAAGCGTTGCCCCCGCCATCCATTTGTGACAGTCAGTGCCCGGGACAACGCGGCACGATGGCCCCGGGCCAGAGCAGGTCTCATTTAGTAAGGCAAGCGGAGTGGCTGACGAAAATGACCCAGTCTCTGAGCTTCCCAGCTCCATCCTTCAGCTGGTTTCAATGGACCCACGTGACCGAGGCAGCAGAAAGCAGGTGGCCAAGCCCAAGGAGGGCAGAGACGTGCACGGAGGCAGGAGCCTGTGCAGAAAGAGGCCCCAGCATCCCAGCCTGTCTCCCGCAGGAGCCCCGTTGGTAGGATTGCACCAGGCAGGCAGCAAAACCCCCTTCCCCTCTTTGTCTTTTGCCCACGTGGCAGCAGGGCCCCTCAGGTGGAGCTGGGTCCCCCGGGGCAGCAGCAGAACCCAACGCCTCCTCCCCGCAGGCGCTTTGGAGCCTAAGGGACCCCCACCCCACCTACCCCCCAGGCTCTGGAGAGTGACTGATCTCGCCTTACCTTACCCTGCGGGTTGGGTAATTCCAGAGCAATTCCTGGGAGGGTCGGGTGGCAGCAGGAAAGGGCATGCTGAGCACGGGGCGGGAAGCGTGCCCGCGGCACGGACCTGCAGACGGGGACATAGCAGAGGTTAGGCTCAGCATCCAGGAAAAGGCAATGTCAGAGAGAAGAGAGACATGGTTTGGGCTGGGAGGGCCAAAAACAATCAGGAAGACCACCTCCGGGTTGTTCATGAGACAGGGAGCAAAGCCCTATCTATACTTTCCTCTACACCCAGAGCAGGTTTGGGCAGGTCCTGGCCCAGTATCTACTGATCAAGGGAAGCCACGGTCTGTGGAGGAAGGGGTCCCCCGGGACACGAACCCCCAGCTGACCACAGCCTAGCAGTCACACTTGAGGGAACTGTCCCCACAGAGGGAGAGCTAAGACCCTACAGGGGTCTCCTTCCCCCAGAAATGACACCACCCCAGCCATGGAAATAATCCAGCACGTTTCCGTGACATGGGAGCAGGGTTATTTCTGTTGCTTTATTTTTGTTGCTGCTCCCAATAAGTTAACTGGGGCATGCACTACCCATCAATAAAATCAATTGAGCAGCCTGAGCAGTTAATAAGCTGAGTGCCAGAGGGCAGAAAAACCTCGCCATCACCCAAAATATTCTTCAGGCAAGCTGCAGGCCCCACTCGTTGCTCGAACTTGGTGTTGCTCTTGACCTGCTGGGGCAGATTCTCTGTTATAAGGGGAAACTTTCCTCTTCCCAGCGACTCAGCAGCCACCACACCTGTCCCCAGCCACGTAGGCATGAGGGGCTGATGCTTCTGCCATGGGAAGGAGCCTGTTGGTGGGAAGGGAGCCCATGGGACCCCCAAGGTCAGTCTTCAGTCCCGGCTGCTGCTCACAGCAGTGTCAACACTAAGATCAGACAAGTTTGCCCAGGACTTTATCCCTTTGAGGCTTAAAAACCTTCCAGTGTGGAGATGGCACAGCCTCTCTCAATGACCAACTATCCTCACAATTAATATTTTTTCCCCCACAATATCTTATATGTCTCTCTGAACAGCAGCCATGTCCTCCAAGGTAGTGACTGCATCCCTAGCTTGTGTCACCAGCATACAGGACAGGTCTCAAGCAAATTCCTCACAAAAGGATGAAAAGCCCAAATGGCGACTCACCGTTGGAGGAGCAGCAGGGGCAGGTCGGGGTGGCCGTGGGGCAGAGGGCTGGGGGTCAGCAGAGGAGGCAGCAGGGGAGAACCTGAAAGGCAACACAACATCTCAGCACCCTGGGGTGCCCAATGAGACCCCAACCAGCCCCTCCGCCCCAAAAACTCACAAGATCATCCTCCTGGCACCGTCACTGTGGCTGAGAGCAACCCAGGGGATGAGGCAGTGCATAGATAGAACAGTTCTGAGCAGAGGAATCCTTGCTAATTTTTTTTAATGCTGATCAGTACAAACTTCTGCTCACTGATTCCAGTATTGAGAACAAAAAGGAAAACCCTTGACCGTGGCACAAGCTTCATCAAAATATGTGTGAAAGGGGGGACCTAGACAAGGACTCGGGATGCTGGAAGGGCAAGGGGTGGTAATGCAACTCCACGTCCTGCTCTACAGCCCCAGCACAAGCCCCTCAGTCCCAGCCCCACGGGCACATCCCACCCCACCGCTGCCCACGCAAGCGCAGAGCAGCAACCCACAGCCCGGCAGCCTGGGAATTCAGAAGGAAAGAAACCTTTCAGGTCATAAGTTTGGGTTTATCCCGAGACAAGGCTTAGCACTGAGGAAACGAGTCATTAAAGAATTTGTCAGCCGTTTTCTTCATCACGCTGGGAATCATTTTTGAGGGTCCCCCAAAGCAAAGCTTGCTCGGGCAAAACCAGATTTCAGCAGCCCTGTACCGTGTCTCCCCATCTCTGCACCTAGAGTGGGCTGATGATGCCGAGACAGCCCCCTCAGGGCTCTGGCAGGACCCAGGATGCTGCCCTGTCCCACCATCTCAAATACCAGCGGGTCCTTCCATATCCCCTACGACATAGCACCCCCGCCCCCTCAAAAAGAGAAGGTCTGCTCCAACACCCAGCCTGCCTCTCTGTAAACTCCCAAATGGGATGGGATGGGGATGTTCTCCCAAAGTATCACAAAATCCCTGAGCTATAGCACACCTTATAGTCAGGAACCTCTGCAAGATGGCTCTGCCTGTGTTGCCCCTCCAAGCTGCTGGCCCCCTTCGTGTCGGGGTGGGGGGGGATGCATCAGGATGCAGCAGCCCCTGCACTTCTGGGATCAGCTTTTTTCTGCTGCTTAGGGTTTTTTGGTGCTGCTGCTCATCATGCTGGGGAGAGAACGATCCTCCCCTGACCTGTGTTCCCATCATCCGCTTTGCTGTGCGTTTTACGCAGACAGAGGCAATGATTTTAATGTCCCAGTGAACAAGCTGTCGGGATGCATCAGCCTCAAAGGGCAGGCTGCTGCCATGGCTTCTCCTCCCAGGCACTGCCCAGGCAAGGAAAACCCATTCCAGCTCTACACACATACCTACACACACACCCCCCACGCCTCTACCACCGGTTCCCATTATTTTCCGGCCTTTTAACAAAACACCCTTCAAAATCCCACTCCTCACGGGGCGGGGGTGATGGAGCCAAGGTGGGGGGCCACAGGTGAGGGGTGCTGGGGTGGCATGGCCGCCGGGCAGGCAGAGCGGGCAGCCCCGGGGGCAGGAGCCGGTGTGATGTGATGGGACCTGAGCGCTCTGAAGCCGTCAAGAGTCTCGGCAGAGATGAGCTGAGAAAAGCCATGAGCAGAGCTGACATCTGCCCCCTGGGTGGATACCTAATGAGCGGAGACATTGTCCATTTGGGGAGATGAGGTAAAGTTAAAAGATTTCTGAGCTGACACCTGGCAGCCTCCATCGGTATTTCTGGCGAAACAGCAAGGGAAGGAGAACAGAGACAGGGGGCCAAAACTACCTCCCCCCAGGCTCTGTAGCTGCGGGTAAGTGGGATGGGGATGGTGCTGGCATCTCAGCATCTCATCCCTGCTGCCTGGAGCTCCCCTCTCTGTGATTTTCTGGCACGTTAGAAGAGAAGCTGGTGCTTTCTGAGAGCTGCCCAACCAGGAGCATCCCCAGGGGGGTTACGGTGGGGGGTTCCATGCAGCCCCACGCCTCTCCAAAAGGCAGTAGCGTAGGGAGAGCACGTTCATGGGGCCAGCAGCATGCCAGACCTGTTCTGGCCCGAGACCTGGGCACGGACAAAGGCTCCCCTGTCCCATAGTTTGCACAGCCTGGGAGCAGGATGGCGCTTGGCAAAGCTCCGGCCCCCAGCATCACCCCCCCCTTCCTTCCCCGTGGCACTTCCACAAACCTAGTTCAGTCAGTCCCTATAAGCCCAGAGTCTGTAAGCCCACTTGTCATCAGCTTTTCCCTAACTTACCTCAAGCCTCTTTGCTACCCACCACCTTCAAACAGCACCTGGTGATGAGACAGGAGCAATGGAGCAGAAAAGGGGAAAGCTCCGTATCACCCCAGTTTTTCCCCTCCAGAATACCTGCCTCTAGAAGTGCTCGTGAGCTGGCAAACCTCCTCCCATTTGCCCTCAAAGCCCTGTCAGGCACGTCACGGGTTCACCTGCGTCGAGATGCTTTCCTCCCTACCTGCCCACCTGCTTTCCCAAAGGCCAAGGAGGTTTTACAAGGCAATCATCTCCTTGGGATCATCCTGGGTGGAAGGAGAGGTCCTCCAGCATCCTCAAGGCTTCCTACCAGCCAACAATAGCTTCAAAAACTCGCCATCACACTCGCTCTGCACAATTTTCAACCAGCTCCAATGACAAACCACGTCCTAAGAGGGATTTTCACCCCCGTAGCTCTGGGGTTTTTTGCTCCTTTCTGACAGACACAGCCAGAAATGCCCAATGTGGGGTGCAAACCCACAGCTGGCTTTGCCTGGGATGCCCAGGAGGGGGGACAGCAGTCGGGCTGTGGTCACTCCTCCCCAGCAGCCGCTGACCTGCTGGGCTCGAGCAGATGGAGTGGCCACAAATCCCCCGGTAAGCCAGGAAAGGGGACTAATCTCCCAAAATGACAAATCTGGTGGTGAGGAGGTAAAGCTCAGCGTTTTGCCTTTTCCTCCCTCTTCTGGCAAACGCCAGAATGGCCAGAGGGGAGCCCAGGATGGGATTTGGAGATCCAAACCTTGACATCGCTAAAAGGATTAATGGTGACATAACGGACCGATGTCAGAGCATTCCAGCCAGAGCCAAGCCCTGGCAGCGGATGCCACCAGCAGCTGCCCGGGACATCACCCATTGCCAAGCCCACCTGATGCCTTTCAGGTGTTTCTGCCCAGAAGACTGAGCTGAAATCAGTCCAAGGACACCCCAGAGCCTGCATAGCCTGGTCCTGCCCCTGGCACCATTCACAATCAGCCAACCCCCCCCCCCCAATTTATTTTCCTTCTGCTCCAGAGGCAATCAAAAGCAAGGAGGTCAGCAAATTCGGTGCCATCCTCACTTCTCATGTGTTGTTCTTTTCCCTTCCACCCTTTCTTTATCATTGCCCCTCTTCCTTTGCTTAAGGGCTGGCAAAACTACTCCTGCGTGCTTGCGAGGGAGAAATGTCTCCCCAGATATTGTCAGCTCTGCCCTCACAAAACTCTGGGGTATTTTCTAGTCACGGCAGGGAGAGCAGTCGGCGACGGGCACGATGGCTCCCATAAAGGCTGGAAAGGAGGAACCTGCCCTGCTCCCCTGATGGAGGAGGACGGGTGGTCGCCAGAGCCTGGTAAAGCCCCCGCCGAGGTGTAACACACATGATCACAGCACAGCAATGGTGTGTCACCCCCGCGGGGAGCCAGACCCCCGGCACAGAGCCCACGTGCAAGGAAGTGTCCCAGGAGAGAGAAGGTGAGCTATCCTTCTCTTCCTGGGGACCACGGCCACCCAAGCTCTGCACTACAACAGGTCACTTCAGGTCCTTCATTCCTCCATCCCCTACAATCTGTTGGTGTCCAAAATCTCCCAGTAACATTTTCCCAGGTGGGGAAACTGAGGCACAGACCTCAGTGAGGTGTTTGAAGAGGTCTCTCCAGGTGAATTTTTCAGCACACACCGAAACCCCAAAAGCGCTACCCAAGCCTCCCAGGAAAAAAACAACCAACCAGCCCTAAGGAGAGGTGAGGGGCTTGCCTGGGTACCTGTCCCAGGTACATCAGCCACCCGGTCACTGAACAGCCTGCTGTAAAACATCCTGACCACGTTCTTGGCAGTGGGGTCCCCTTGCCCAAGTTGGCAGCCACCGATTCTGGGCATCCCCAAGGCTTTCTCCTTCCCAACATAGCCAGATCGGGAGGATCTCCCCCAGACATCAGAAACATCTGGATTTTTCCCTCTGCCTTTGGGTTTTACAGATTCTCGAGATTCCTGAGGTGCATTTCATGGAGTGAGCACAGCACGGTGGAGCTGCCAACCTGCCCTGTCTCATCATGGGGAAGGGCTTTGTTTCACAGACAGCCTGGGGTCTCCTCTCTAGACCTGCCCCCCCCCCCCCAAAACATCTCCTTCATGTTGTCAGTAAAACAAAAGCCTTTAAATAGTGTGTCATTTCCACGTTTGAAGGAAGGCTGGAGACACGAAGCAGATCAGGGTGTGAGATTCTGGAGGTCTCCTGTCCAGCTCCTGCCCCAAGCAAGGTCACTCCAGAGCCAGAATAGGCTGCCTGGCATGAAATATTTTTTTCCAAGCCCTCTGTTTTTCTGTCTGCACACCAGAAGGGGCTCTCCTTGGGGCCTCCCCAAAACACACAAAAGGGAGCTGATGCCCTCATCTGCTACCATCGCCAAAAGTCCTCGTTCTGATCATTTCAGGAGCACAAGGGGCAGCGGGGACCTCACCATAGATCATCCAGGGTAGGAGGGTAAGGAGCAGCCACACAACATCCCTCAGCAGCACAGAGCTGGTCTGGCCTTGGCACCAGCTGGCACGATCTGTGCTGGGCAGGGACAAGACAGCATCACCCTGGAGTCCCCTGGACCTGCCGAGGGGCCATTTCTGCCTCATGACCCCCCCCCGGGGCCAGTCCCCTGTGTGGGGTGACTGGGAGGCACATCTGGCAGGGTAGGAAGGTGACAGGGCAGCCCTCACCCTGCAGGCAAAAGGGACAAGAGTCAGGCTGTGCTGGGGCGACAGCATCCTCCAAACCACACACACTTGGGCACCCAGCAGCACGCCCCACCAAAACCCTTGCAAGAGCAAAGATGTCACAACAGGAGGTGTGCAACCGTGGTGTAAGGGGACCTGGGGGGGCAAAGCCCACAACGTGGTGTGTTTGCAACAAGGGGAAAAGGGGTCAGGGTTTCAAGGTTTCAAGGCAGAGACCCCCCTAGCAGCACACCCAGCCCCATGCCAGCTGTGGGGCAGTGTGTCTGAGTCCATGCCACATTCCCTACGAAGACTTCGGAGATGCCATCACCCCACTTCCCTCAGAACAAGAGGGTCCTAGTGGTGTTGAGAAGCAGCTACGCCTGGAGCCAGCAGACCCAGCCCCCTCCACGGCACCTGTATTTTCAGGAAACTGTGAAAGTTTGGACAAGAGGGTGTACTCCTTGGTGGCAGGGATGCGTGAGTCATCTTCCAGCGTTGCCCTTGAAACCCAGCCAAAAAAGCTTTTACTCAAAGCAGCCAGCAATAGGATACCAGATGTGGAGCTCCAGAATTAACCCCTTCCTAGGACAACCCAGCTGCTTGCCCTTGCATGTTGCCCCTCTGTCTCCTCCAGTCCACGCTGGGTTTCCCCAATAATGTGCACCCACCAAACTTTGCAGGCACAGCACCAATGCTCCTCTGCAAAGGCCAGGGGCAGGACGTGCCATGAGACCCTGGTGATGGGCTGCTGCTGGACCAAAGGGGGCTGGAAACACATCCTCCCCAGTTGGGCAATGGCATTTCTCTTCCGTGTGTTTCATCACAAAGCCTGCCCAGCAAAACAGGCCAGAATTTGGGGTTCAGCAAAGGGAAGAAGCAACTGAAAAAATAAGGTGGAAAATTTGAAGTGCTACGATTCACCATTTTCCGAGGAAAGCTTTTGATTTTTGCACTCCCGAGTGCTGGCTTCATTTAGGAAATTGCTGACTATCCCTAGCTCCTGTGAAGGTCTCCACAGACTTCCCCAAAATGGGGGAACCTGCCTGCAGGAAAATCCCATATTCCCTCCTCAACTGACAAACAGCCTCCTGGGGACACTCAAAGGAGCGACTACTCTCTTGAACAGAGTTCTTCTTCATTCTGGTTTCCCCACAAGCAGAGAGGTGTCTATACCCACCTTGCCTGACAACCTGGTGACAAGTGGACGTGTTTCCACACTGCTGAACTGGGACAGGGTGGGAATGTGAAGGATGCCCTCATCCCTGACCAGGGTACCACTGCCCGGGGGGCTGGGAGCAAAGGGACCACCCTGGGGACACGAACATCCCCCCTCAGCCTGACACACATCTCTAGCATCTGGGAAGCTGCTGTGCAGGCAAGAGAGAGCCGACAGGGGCTGCGCAGGATGACAGCCACATCTTAGCACCCCTAACTCCCCTCCCCAGGTAGGGGGGCAAAGAAGCAGAGATTCTGGCAGAAGAACTCTAAACCACAGCAACCTGACCCCCACCTCCTTCCCTCCTGGCCCCAGCAGGGCACCGCCAGCAGCCGGGAGTGCAGATTTTGGGACATCTGTTCTCACTCCTCAGACTCTGTCCGGTAGGAGGGACACCACACACGCAGGGGGGGCTGCAGCACCCCGGCCTCACCAGTCCTGGGTGGGGGGGAGCCAGCCCCAGCCCCAAAGCAACCCCACACGCTCCTTTGCAAAGAGCAGGGGGAGAAGGCAGGTACAAATATAACCATATTTGTACCCAACTAACCTGGGCTGGAGCCTCCCGCTGCAGCCCCACGGACCCATGGCAGCACAGGGTCTGTGTGCTGTGTCTCCTACTGGTTTTGGCACCTGCGTGGGCCTGCCCTGAATTTCACTGCCGCCTTACACCTCCTTGGCCATCATTTAAAGCGAGCTCAGGCAGGGGGTTCCCCCACATTCTCCCAGAGGCTGCT